>WEIT01016959.1:251792-324852 GCA_013389985.1 Dryoscopus gambensis | reverse complement strand
CCTCACCTGCGGCTACCTGGCCTGGGGCAGCCGCCGGGGAGGTGCCGGGGAGGCGCCGGGGAACCTGCTGGGAGAGGAGCCCGCGGCCGGCGCTCCCCGCTCGCAGCCGCACATCATCTTCATCCTGGCCGACGATCAGGGGTTCAGGGACGTGGGGTACCACGGGTCTGAGATCCGGACGCCCACGCTGGACAAGCTGGCTGCCGAAGGGGTCAAGCTGGAGAACTACTATGTCCAGCCCATGTGTACGCCATCCAGAAGCCAATTGATCACTGGAAAGTAAGTTTGCTACTACTTCACCATTCACCTCTCCAGCCTAAACGCTGTCCCTGTTGGAAAGAGCATGGCTGAACCTGGCCGGTTCACTTCTGGGTTATCCTATGGGCAGAAGGTGCCTCTCTGGTTCCCTTAAAACCTTTGAGTGGAATGGACTTGTGATGGGTTTGAAATAGCAAAATAAAGCTGTCATCCAGCGAGGAGGGTTCAGCACTGCGAGCTGCCCCGCGGAGTGCTGGAGCACATTCGTGGTTACAGCATCACTAACAGACGTGCTGGTTGTCAAGTAACATTGCTATTGCCGGGGAGCAAGCAGCTCCGCTTTGCTGCGTGATTTCCAAGGGACTCAGAGGAGGAGTTGTCTCAGGGAAATGCCAGCCTTACGTTGTCTCCTCTGTGTTCATGGCAGTTGGGTCACGGGTCTCACTGACGTTGTCTTGATGTGAGTTCTTTCCAAGGGTTATCCTGACTTTATGAGGTGGTTTCCCAGTGTGTCACGTGTGGATGAGTGCAGGGAGTTCAGGCTCTCTCAGCACCCTCATAGCTGCGGCATCGCTCTTGTCACTTTGTCACTTTGCAGACAATTACAAACTTTACTCATAAGCCACTACAATAGGTGCCTCACCTAACTGGTGAAAGCGCTGGGTGGGTGTCACGTGCTTTGCCTGAAAGTTGTGTTATATTGTGGTCTGTTAACAAAATAATTACCCAACCTCAGGGCCTCCTTACATCAGAAGGTTAATGAGGATTAAGCCGGGGGGTTATGCATTTGAACTGTAGGAACAGTTTCCAAATAGTTCCAAGTGTGGACACATTTACTTAGGAACAAAACTGCCTTGTTTCTTTTTAGCTTAACTCCCTTTGACAGAAACAGGGAACTCTTAAAAGGGCAAAACAAAATGAGAGGAAAAAAGTTTATTTTCTCCTTTCCTGAAGTATAAACAGGAACAAGGCCATGTTAATACTGCTGGTAAAAGAAACACATGTTAAATAACACAATTGACTGGCCTGGTGTCTTGCATCTCCATATGGTAGAGCTGGAGATGATTCCCAGTCTCGGTCTAGTTCCCAGACTTGCTGGACCAGGGAGATTTGCATGGAGAGCTGACTCGTTATCTAGAGCAAGAATTCCACACAGGTTTTTGTTTTGGTTTTATTTTTTTCTTTGTGCAGACTATGTCTCAGATGTTATTTCGAGACACCTCCTCACTCATTCACAAGAACAGAGCTGCCCTGCAGCAAGTAAAGCAGCAGCTTTCAAGGGAAACGTGTGCCAGGATAGTGTTCAGTGCATCTTGGTTGTCTGTAAAGGCAGGCAGCAGTTGGAGGCCAGGAGCTCCGCCAGCAGCACGTAGCCAGCCAGCTTTCTGAGGATGATGGTTTGGGAAGCAGTGCTTTACAAAGGGGATGTCATGCTGCACAGGAATGACTCACGCAGCAGCTGCAGGAACGGGATGACCGGGTTCCAGTGGAACCAGGGTGCTGCTCTGGCTCTTGGAGGCTGCAGAGATTGTCTAAACATGAAAAAAAAAAAAAAAAAAAAAAAAAAAAAAAAAAAAAAACACCACCAAAAAAANAACAAGAATAACCGTAACTCAGTTTAATTATTTTGATCCTTCTTTAAATACAGTAAAAAGTAGGCATGTTCTGAGGAACCCTGCTCTTTTCATCGGCTTGCCAGGCGGAAATGGTTCTGCAAGTCTGCCTGCTTTGGTTTTGGAACCTTTTATAGGAAAAAAGAAACTTGCTTATACTTCATCTTTATTTTCTTAGTCTGCTGGTCTAAAGCCCTTGGAGCTTTTTTTTAAATGGTGTTGTACTTTAGGGGAAAAGGAGCTGTAGAGAGAGAGAGAACTATTTTGCATGACTGAGAAATCAGGGAGGGATTGGTGAGGGGTTAATAGGCTGGGTAGAGTATTCACAAGGCAGTATTCAGAGAATACTGATTGCATTCTGGCTAAAGAGAAATGCTTTGATAACTGCTTTTAATACCTTCTTAGAAGAGGTGTCTTCATTAAAATGGCAGGACTTGGGCACTTCTAATCCAGGAGAAGTGCTGTTATTTCTTGAGTTCTTAAACATGTTAGTTCTAGGCTAAAAAACTGCTCATCTGCTGAAGGATCACGTAGATGCTCCGTGCCTCCCAATACACATCCAATGCTTAACGTAGTACCAAAGAATAGTTTTGGTTGGAAGGGACTTTGAAGGGGTCACCTAGTGCAGCCCCCTGCCATGGGCATGGACACCTTGAACTGGGACATGTTCCAAACATTACCTGTTGGATCAGTCAGATCCAGAGGCACTTGTGTAAATCAGAGTCATGAGGGAACACTGACTCAGGTTGCCAAGAAGAAGTTAAATTTGAGAGAGAACTTTGAGCAGCCCAAGTTCTTCACAGGTCTCCAGGCAGCCCCTCCATGGCCTGTGCTAGTAAAGAGACCCTTCTTTTGGTGCCTGTCCTGTGTGCGCTAGCACAGGGAAGGAGGCTGGAGGTGACATGTGAAAAGGAAGAGGCAGAATTGGAATGCAGTTTTGTCCCCCTGTGCTGTACCACGGTGTGGCAGCTGGGGAGCCTGTCATCCTGACCACTTCAGATTCCCGGTCTGCTTTCTCACACCCTGCGTGTGAGGCTTTGGCTGCTTTCATTCCTTGCTTTCCCACACTATTGTCGCTTTCCCCATTGACTCCATCCAAAACTATTGCTTTTAGGCCACTAGTAGGGCTGGCTTCCATAGCTTTTTATTTTGGGCTTTATTTCTGGGTGTGTGTGTGGGGGGGGGGTTGCAGCTGAGCTGAGCCTCAGGAATGGAGAAGAAAGGCTTGAGCCAGTGGGCTGAGGGCCAGTATGATGTGCTGGGGCCGTGCAGGGAGGTGAGGGAGCAGTTCTGGGAAGCAGCTGCGCAGCTGGGATGGCAGCAGGGGCCTGGGTGACAGGGTGTGCTCTGCCTTGGGACACTGCCTGGCCTTTCCAGTGTCCCACAGCTGGACTGAACCTTTGGTCGTCATGGGCTTGGGTTTGAGTGACGTCAGTTGTCTCCAGATGAATTATTTCATGTGATACAGTATTCTTGTGGTTGTTTTCTTCTTGAAAATAACAGGCATGCCTCAAATACTAAATAATTTGAGCAGAATAGGATACCTGGCTGAAAGCCTGTAAACGTAGATGAATGTCTGTTGGGGTAGCTGCCCCAGTTTTATGTAGTGGGTATGATGCAATGTAGTGGTATTTGCTGGAGCAATACTTAGTTTAGCAAAGGAATTTGACAATTAATACTGACTGATAAGAAGGAATCCAGACATAATATGCTGTAAATGCTTTTGGCATTATTTAGGTACCGCTTCCTCTAGGCTCCTGGTTTTCTGCTGACCATCAGACTTGTAGCCTGGGGACCATGATGTGCACTGGAATCCATCTGGGCCACAGGAAGGTTCCTCATCTATTCAGGAGTAGGGATCTCTCTTTGTAGAATCTGATGCACAGCTGGGGTTACAGATCACTGAGAATCTAAACTCCTTTTCTGAGTCATGGAAGCCTTACGCTAATCTCAGAAATGAGCTTTGCATTGTGGATGGAATGCGGAGGTGGAAGATGTTGGGAAATGCTGAAAGTCTGGGGAAATAACTCCTTTTTTTCCCATGGGATAAAATGGAATATTGAGAATTTGCTCATCCAAAGCAGATGGAAATAGATTGTTTAATCAGTAAGCATAATCCGAGTGTTATTGTAATATAAGTAATTATAGCTGTTATCTAATTCAGAAGTATCACAGATTTATAAACATATATATATATAGCTATATGTGTTAGGCATATGGCTCTAGACATCCCTGTGTAGTGACACCTAGTTCAGCATTTAAAATGACAATATTTGAGCAAACTGAGTCTTACTTGGGCAAACAGAAATGGGCTAAGTACTTTGAATTGAAAGCAGTGTAGCTGACTTCAAGCAAACAGAAATACTTTACTCTGAAGGGCCCGAGTTCTTGGTCAGCCTCCTCTTGCCCTGCCTGCTGGGTGCCTCGTGGCCCAGCCCGCAGCTCCAGCCGCATGTCGATCTGGGAAGGAGCCAGTACAGTGGTGCGTGACTGGGAAGTTACCTGCTGTGCTCTGAGCTGCAGTGAAGGGCCTTGGAGCCTTGGTGGGATCCTGGGAAGCATCTGTAACACTCCATTAACTGTATTCCCTGTTCTGTAGTTAACAAAATATGAGGGCTGCAGAATATCAGCCTTAATACCAAGAGGTGACCTGATACTTTATCTGCTGTGGAGTAAAGAGACTTGGCACTCATCGGTCTAGAGTTTAATTCTGATCAGTGTTTCTATTAAGAACCGAGATGAAGAAATAAAATGTTCTGATTAAATGTAAGATAGGCAGTATTTACAGCATTGAGGGACTGTAGTGATACCGAAAATCATCTTGACAAATTAGAGACATAATCTGAAAAAAGCCAGAATTAAAGCCAGCAGTGATAAATAGAAGATACTCTGCTGAATTCCTGAAGCAGGAAGAACTTTAACAGGCTGAGGATGGTGATCAACTCCTTAGACGGTATTCCTTCAGAAAAGTAGCTGGAATTACACTGCATCATGCATTGCATATGAGGTCAACAATGTCATACTGTTACAAAAAGGGTGAACGTGACATGAGTTTATGAGAATGTGGGGCCTGGTAGGTCTGTGAAGAGCCCTTCTTCTCCACAGCTGGAGCACTTTTGCCCAAACTTGGGCATCATTCTCTAAGAGCAACGTGTGCGTCGTTGGAGAGTGTCCAGAGAAGGGTGATCCGATATCTCAGAGAGATAAGTCAGAGGGAAGGATCAGAAGAAACATAATTGTTTAGTCTAAACTAGAGAAAAATGGGAAGGGATGTGGTAGGTCTCCCGTATTTGAAGAGCTGTGCGGAGAAAGGGCATCCTGTGTGTTCAGTGTCATGATGGGTGGTACAAGAAATGAGGGGCTTTCTGGAGTAGGGAAAACTTCAGGTTAGATCAGAGGCAGAACCTGCAAGTGTAAAGATTGTGAAATGCTGGAATAGCTGGCTTTGAGAAGTTGCTGGGTTTCTCCACTGGCAGTCATTAAGAGCAGTTTGTCAGGAATGACATAATGTAGTGGAGTCTGTCTTGGGGAAGAGGGTTGAACTGGATGGTGTCTCTTCCAGCTCGGATTCATCTGTGCCTCATTTGAAGTACAGATTACTACAGAAGGGCTTCTGAGGGACACTCTAAATAAAACACTACTAAATGCCAGAAACTATTTCAGCATTCACTCTGAGAGAAAATACTGTGTAAAAGTTTAATTTCAGTTTTCTCCTAGAAATTCCTCTTTTCTGCATCCTTGTTTTCTCTGGAAATTTTCAAGATTTTTCCCCCTAGGCCTCATAACTCTTGGTGTATGTCATTGTTTATTTCTGCTGACTTCTTTCAGGACCGTTTGTGGGACGGCTGCCAAAGATGTTGAGGTATCTTTTTCCATGTTCTTATGTCTTTCACTTAGGATGACATTGTCCACACATACATATATATGAAGCACACACAGAGAACGAGTAAATAATTAAATGCAAGGACTTTTTCTAATTTTGTTCTGCCTCTACTTGCTCTCCTCTGTTCTGTGGAAAATTAGATCCAGGTACTGAGCTGCTCTGGGGTATTAAGTTCCAAGAGGCCTGTCCATATCACTATAATTATTAAACGACTGCACAAAGGAGCATGTGGAGAACAGGGCTGGAAAGGAAACTACATGCAAACAATCAAGATAAAAAGTAGCACATGGAGGAAGTAGCAAAGTGTAGGACAGGTTGTGATAACCTTTTCTCACATCACTTTCTGGCAGCCTCTAAGAATATTTTTGATAGCTAAGGTCTGTTGCATGGAACCAACAGCACTACCTGACATCTATAACTACATAGAAGAAATTGATTTTTGTTTTTCATTTTCCAGTTTATGCAAAGTACAGTAAGCTAAAGAAATATAGTTCGAAATAAATTTTTAAAAACTGTATTTGTAAATTATCACTACTCCAAAGAGTGTGTTATAGACTTTTATCCTGTGATTTGGTTTTGTTGCATGTTTCACCTGTAAAAGAGACATTCTATTCCATGGAAAAGTTAAGCTTAAAATTAAGGAATTCAGCTCTTCCAGCATTGTTGCTGATACACGTGCTTTGTAACTGATCATACATAGCGCTGCCTGTGACAAGAAATTGAATACTTGAATGAGTGGTGGCAGTGGCCTCCATTTCTCACTTTTGACTGCTACTCTTCCTTCATCAGACTCTTTAAGTGAATCAAGATAGGAAACTGAGATGGGTGTCTGAAAATAAAACTGGAAATGAAAAGATGGGGTTTGCTTTCCTGCCTGAGGATTTAGACCAAATTAAATGGGACAAATTAAATTAATGTTTTCGTTTAAATACTTTACGTTTCATAGAAAGATTTTCCAGATTAGTGAGCTGAAGGTCAGAAGAAGGGAAAAATCTGTCTATATTCTTTCTGTCTCTGTGACACTTGTGTGGGTCATAATACCACACCTGGGGCTTTATCTTCATAATTGTGTGTATCTTAGTTCAGGCTTCGAATTTTTATTGCACTTTGGGTTTTAAATCCATCTTTGAGATTTCCTATTTCCCCCGTAGTTTTTGCTTAGCTTTGTATTGATTCATAGTCAGATTTTCTGTTCTGTGGTGAGTTTGCTCCATTCTAGACTGTCTGGCCCAGAATGAAGGCGGTAATTTCACCAGCCTTTTTTCAATTAATATAAATAGCACACGGCAAAGAAGATTATGCCTGTGTGAGTGATCTTGTGTAGGATGTGTTAGCTTTCTCTATATCAGTAAGCTTATTATCAAAGCTGCCCAATTTATTAGTTTTCTCACTCTAAAAGCCAGTAGACCTGGCTGCTGACCTCAGCTTCTCTCTGTACATGTAAATTGGGAGGCTGGAATGCAATAGGAAGAGCTCAGAAAAAAACCAAAGCAACCCTAATGGGTAACAAATCTAAAGGATTACTACAAAGGTGTCTTAACCATTGAGGTTTGACTAAAATAGCTCTGTGGTCTGTGATGAAATTGCAGAATTTGAAATAGGGACCTTTATTGTACCTGCTGGCTCCTAATAAGAGAGCAGTTAAATACATGTCATCATTCTGGTTCAACTGCGGTTGTAATATGTTAATTAGTGGTGTCAGCTGCCACCTACTTATTAATTCAGGCTGTTATCAACATGCTATCAAGCTCCAGGTTGGAGGGACAGGATGGTGCTACAGTTGGAAAACAAATCTGGGGTAATTAAGTACATTCTAATCTGCTTCAAACACAAAATGTCTTCCCAAATGCATCTCTGCAGAGACTGTGTTAGACAGTAAGCATTAAAGTAGACACTATTAATATCGTAAGTATGTTGTGGCCCCAGAGCCTTTATTTTCAACCTTGGGGCAGAAAATTCGCATGCAGAAACCAAACCTATTCCTTATTTTTTTACAGTTAAACACCTGGTTAATGAGGATGTTTGTGCCACAGCAGCTTTCTCACTGTCATGGCACTCTGATTGTAAATGCAGGATTCAAACTAAATTACTTTGGCTTTTATTTTACCTTTTTTTTTTTTTTTTAAACTGAAATATTAACTCAGCTTTTTGGAGTACATTTTAATTCCAGTGCATCCTCCTATCAGAATATGAGCTGTTTTCTAGCCAAATCTCTTGTGTCCATTTTCTGATTCGGTCTACTTTTATCTCCATTTATGCATTTTAAAGCATTCCTTCCCTGAAAGAGAATTTTCTCCCATTATGAGATAACATTATGTAATTTTTCTTAGCATTTATAGAACACAAGTGGGTACCAAAGGTACTGCTTTAGAGGCGATCTCTGTGATAATAAGCTCTCAGGAGAAATGAGTTCCCTTCTGTTTTGAAGAGGCAGAAAATTACAAATTTGAAG
Organism: Dryoscopus gambensis; assembly: GCA_013389985.1. Lineage (NCBI taxonomy): Eukaryota > Metazoa > Chordata > Aves > Passeriformes > Malaconotidae > Dryoscopus > Dryoscopus gambensis. The sequence goes on along the minus strand of WEIT01016959.1, from coordinate 316,646 downwards.
AAACACTATAATTTGAGGAAAATGGGAAGCTGAAGGCAGTGGAGAAAATTAGTCTCAGGATAGGAGGAAGCAGTGTAGTATCTTTAGACTAAATATACTCTAATAGATACATTGTTGCCTCACAAATTGTAGCTCTCTGAATGTAATAAACGTGGTCAAAACAATTTTTACCATCACATTTTATGTACTTGGTTTTGGTTGTCATGGATCAGAGTTGCTAAAGTCGTAGAAAACTGGGTTTGAGGGGACCTCTGGAGGTTGCTGAATTAGGTCTCTTGCCAACTTATATCACACAGCAAGGACATGCTGACTCTATAAGCTCCTCTTTATTGTTTGTTTCCTCCTGGAAATAAAAAAATATTGCCAAGTAGTCAAGAAATTGGAATCCTGACTGTTAGGGAGTTCCCTAACTTTACCATATTGTTAGTTTTAGTAAAGAAAACTGTTTCATGAACTTTTTAATATTTAATAACTTTTTTTCCCTTTTTAAGGGCCAACTGATGTAATTAGTGACTTTGTTAATGACCACAACATAATGGCAGCTCCTTTCTTAATTGTCCCATTTTCAAGAGCCTTCAGAGGAAGCCATTCCAGTCTGTTTGCTGATTTCTCTGAAGAGCAGATTTTTTTTACTTTTATACACACTTGACCACCATCATTCCTCATTAATTCTGATTTGCAATTTGTTTAATTCTGAAATTGTTTTACGGTTCTGACTTGTCATGATAAAATTCTTGGTGGAGGAGAGGAAGGAACAACTTACTTCTGTGTTGTTTCTCTGCCTGTGGAAGTACTGTAGGCAAAACTGAAATATTTGCTGCTTGCTTTATGGCCCTCTCCATTCTTACCAGCTTCTGTTTTCATGTTCCCATTAAATGTGACCTGGAAGTGCACTGGGCTTTAAAAGCCTGAATTTCAGCTGTTATCTCCTACAATGCCTTGTCTTTACCAGTAAACTGATTTAATGGGGTTTTTTTAATATATATATAGATGTAGCTTTTCCTGGCAAATCCTTAAAGTGCTTTTGAATCTGCAAAGCTGTAAAGCTGTAAAGTCAAGATGCTTCTTACTGTTCATCGTGCATCCTCCATGTGTCTGAGTCATACCTGCTCACTTTGGTAACAAAAACATTTATTTTGTTACCGTTAACCATGGTGAGTCACGGTAATGCAAAATGAAATTTGTGGGCTACTCTGCTTTGCTTTCTTTTATAAACAAGATGCAGCCTGAGATATCTTAAAAGGAAAAAAAATAGAGTGGAGCATTTCTGTATTAAATGATTTCATGTCATAGTTGGGGTTTGGGGGTACTTGGGGGACATTTCTGCTCCTTAACAAATTATTCATCTTCATAATAAATGTATTTAGGGTCAGAAACAGGAAGAACAGCTCAAGTAGTCAGTCAGACAACCAAGATTTTACTTCCTGACCTTGTGATTGTTTGCCCAGGTTTCATTCCCCCAGAAACCCTTCTAGTGGAGTGAGGGTGCCCATCACCCCATGGGGAAGTGCTGAGCAGTCCCCTTCCTCCCCAGTTCACCTGGAGAAAGCTGTCCTGGTTTGTGTTTCTCTGCTAATGCAGGTGTGTGGTTTAGAAAATGAGACTATTTATTACCTTGACCCCGTTGCCAGTTCCTTCTGAAACCTCCCGTCCTTCTAGGGGAAAACCACAGGAAATTATTCTATCCATAGTAATACTGGTGCTCTGTGCAGCCCTCCCCTCCTGTCCTTCAGGATGCCTCTCTGACCTTTTGCACACTATCCCCAGAAAACACTCAAGCCTTTCAGGTTGTTCCAGAGTTAGGTTTAAACATCTGTGGCCTCCCAAACCTCTTCCAGGTTTTCCTGGATACCAGCCCACCAGGATGTCCTTTTGGAGTCTTCTCTCTTCTTCCAAGGCCAATCAATTTGGCTGCCAGAGATCCATGCTCTTCATTATCCTGTCTCCAGCACCAGACAGAGGAGGAACCAAACCAAGTCTTCTCCACAAGAAAGGATTGTCTCACCCTGTCCTTTAGTTCTTTAATTCTTCAGGTATTTTTTGGCTGAAGAGCAGCTTGATGTGTCTTTCAGATACAATCAGAATTTACGTTCCTGTTAATCAGTTACTGGCACGCATAAAGCTTTGTATGTGTAAAGAAATAATATTTGTACTTGCCTTATCAGAGTATTTAAAAGCTGGATTAATTATAGCTGATCACAGTTGTAAATACAGTTCAAGGGATATAAAAGGGAATACTCCTTGCACAGTTCTGAAAATATTTTAAAACAATTTAAAAGCCTGTTGTCAAAGGACATTTTCTAATAAATGTTTGATTTTGTATCATGTAGCTTTCCATCAGCATTACATTTTAAAATTGGAAGAGAAAAGGTGATACTATCAGGGAGGAGAAGGAACTTTACAAAGGTTGTGCTACTCCTGAGAGTGTTTGGAGAAGAAAACAAACCTAAGGCACTTGGAAAGAGTTCAGGGATTGGTAATGAGATATGACATGATACGATAAGTGATGTGATATGATATATAGGCAAGATTATTCACCTTTTAAGTCCACCCCTCTTTATTCAAACCAAACTGCGCTTCCCTGATTTACTCCAAGCCCTGGGATTTAGTTCTCTGCTCCTGCCAGGCTGCCTTGGCAGCGCAGGGGAATGTGTTGCACTTGGGTTTGCAGGCTGCCCTGAGAACAAGGGCTTGCCAGGACAGCAGCTGGTCCTGGTCCTGGTCCTGCGGGAGGAACTCTGCGCTTTGGGGACACATTCACCGCGTGCCGCTGCAGAACTGGTGGCTCTCAGCTGAGCTCTGTGGATCCGCTTCTTTTCCTGCACAGCCCTATGGGCCGGGTAGGAGAGAATCCCAACTGCCCGGGGTGGTGCTCTCCGGATGGTTCCCTTAGGGCTCCTGAACTCACTGGTTTGCTGCTGGCCAGTTCAGAAGGGAGGGAACAAACTGGCGTTCGCTGCTTTGTGTCCACAGAAGACTCTAGAGAACAAAGGTTTCAGAAATCCTGATAAATTACCTGGTATATCTTTCTTCAGGAAATCATTAAAAAATACTATTTAAATATGTGGGAATAACTTGTTCCTGAAAACTTTCAACAGAGATTTCCACACCCCAGTCAGTCTTAGCTGTAATTTGGGCTATATAACTTTTGAACTGTCTAACTTCCATCTTTCCTCCTGCAGTTTAAGCCTCTGATCTCTTGGCAATTTTCAAGTGAAGAACTTACTTTGCTACAAAAGGTGATAAATCTCCTGTACATCTCAGTCTATTATCACATCTCTGCTCTTCCCTTCTACAGCCTGAGTCCATCTTTCTGCACAGATCTTGGTTCATATACCTCTGATGGGTCTTAATGTTCTCCTCTGGACTTTTTATATCTGGGCCTATTTTTTATTGAAAAGTGTCATCCGGAACAGGACACAATGTTCCAGTAAAAGTTTGACCAGTCCTGCCTTGATATTTTGTTCTCAATCCCAAAGTTACTAAAATATTTTCACAGTTGAGTAATTGGAAGGCTGCACATCAACTCCTTCACTGGCATGAATTTACCTCAGCAGAAAATCTGGGCAAAGCGTCTGTTTATCAAAGAGTGTTTGAGGCTTTTCCGCTGCTGATGGGTAGGAAATGTCACAAGAACAACAGATCTTGTACTATTTTTACCAGTTCAGCTGTGATCTGCCAATTAAACCAAGCTGATCATCCTCATGGGCTTGTTCCTGTGAGAACTCCCACGTTCTGTGCAGCACAGGGCGAGGTGCGCTCAAGCCACACCATTCCATGGTAGGATAATGGCCAGGTTGGAGCCCTGAACCCTTTCTCAATGTTTTTATACGAAGAAAATGCATTTTCTTTTCCTCTAACAGACCTGGGAAACCTGGGTTTTATTGCCTTACTTAAAGCAGGATGTCATATTTTCCTTAACCCCTCATGTATAGGTCCCGTTAAGACAATGCTTCTTTTCACAGCATCAAGTCGTTGCTGACTCACGCTCAGGCTGGGCTGCCAGCAAGCCCCAGATCCTCTTTTCTGCGAGAAGCTAAGTTTGTGCCGTTGATTATACCACCCCAAAAGCACTACTTTGTGGTTATTGTAAGTGAATTGCCTCCTGGTCAGTTCAGGTTATTCCTCTAATTCAATTTCCTTTTGAATGTCAGCTCTCCAACAGGCAGCACAGCAGTTTGATGAGTGCAAATTCACAGTCTGAACAGGTAGTGGAATTTAATCTGTATAAATTTCACCGTAAACATATATTCATAACCCCAATGAAAATAATCACTCAAAATGTAATTAACCCAATTGCTTTTACTAATTCCTCACAGATGTACTTTAAGAATGAAAAAGCCTGCAGCTTAAATTTATTTATTCCAAATTTTTCATTTTACAACTTGAATTTGCCAAGTAAATTTTCAGGGTTAGTTAAAGAAACCATATGGGCGTATCATAAAATGGTTTGGGTTGGAAGGGACCTTAAAGCCCATCTTGGTCCACCCCATGCCATGACCAGGGACACGTTCCACTATCCCAGGCTGCTCCAAGCCCCATCCAATCTGGCCTTGGGCAGTTGCAGGGATGGAGCAGCCACAGTTTCTCTGGGCAACCTGTGCCAGAGCCTCCCCACCCTCACAGTAAAATGTCTTTTTTGTGATGTCTTTTTCAGCCTTGGGCTTTTGGAGTCTTGGGTGTTTATGTGTTTTGGTTTTGGTTTGGTTTTGAGGTGTTTCTGCTCTCCGTTCTCTGTGTTTCTGGTTCATCAAACAAAATAATGATCTTGAGTTTTGGCGTTCCAATGTCAAATGACCCATGCCATTGTCCATGCATCCTGCTCTACTGGAGTGTTACTGGATGTCATCTGCAGGTATTAAATACAGATAAGAATAGGTTGATTGTTCCATCCTCATTTGTTTTGGTATTTCTCTGAAGAAACGAGGCAGGCAGTTTCCCAAATGAGCAGACAGAGCCTTCTGTGTGGCTGTGGTGTTGTGCTGAGGCCGGCAGGACAAGGCTGGAACAAGCTGGGAATCCAGGCTGTCCTGGTCTGAATCTTGATCGTGGACTTGTGGCAGTGAGCAAGGAAGGATTTGTCTTTTCCAGGTTGTAAAAGATGAACTTGCTGGATTATATTTCATCACAAAAAATAGTCTATATTGCAGATCAGGCTGCTGGTAAGTCATATGCAAGGCCAGGAAACGAACAGGCAGGTACAGCTCCTGTATTCAAAAATACAAGTACATTTGTGCTCTTGAAAATTTTTATTTCTTTTGCTGAGCAGAGACCAGTTTCATGAATTCATGGACATTGACATATAAACGTAGTTTCTAAAAGATCATTTGAAACTTGCAGGTCTTTTGGGGTGGATACATGGTGTTTAACAGCAACGACATTTCCTACAAAATTACTGCTGGGGCTTCATTAGGTTTTAAAGATTAGAGATGACCAATTAGGCATGCTCCAGGTGTTTCCTCTGCTGTAGGTAATAATGGTTTTTATTAGAATTATGACCTTTATTTGCTTTTGAATCATGTCCAGCAGAATTGAATTGTCACTCATTATCAGTGAACTGGATTTTAGTTTTGAGAATAAACCATGCGTGCTCTTATTTGTGCACTAGTTTCTTCCTTGGCAAAAAAACATGGCAAGGTGAATGAAGAAAGGAGGAAAAATAATTCTTTGCTAGAGTAAAACATTAAAGATCATATATATTAAAAAATGCCAGCTTCTTTTTATAAACTGGCATTACTGGGGAGGGCAAGTTCTATTGCTCAGCCATTTTTCTCTGGAAAGTGAATTTGCTGTCTCACTTGAACTCAGTCTTCTGGCAACCAATGTGCACGGCCAGAGTAGTTGGCTTCAAAAAAACACAGCAAAAGTGTACAAAGAAAACCCCCACCCTTGTCTAGCCTAATTCCCTTGGCTTGCACGAGGGAAATTTTGAATTTAGCAAATGGAACAAGTGTGCTCCGAGCCTGCTCTGTTTGGGAGCAGTTGATAAATTGTGTCAAAACAGTCCTGCATATTGGAATTAAATCCTGCACATTTTTGAAGAAACACTTGCAAATATTACCATTCTGCAAAAGTGTCTGAAACAGGTGGTGCTGGTACAACACTGGCCAAGCAGGAATGGAATTAACATATTTCCCCTCCGCCGTCTGCTCGAGGCTTATCAGCTGCTGATGCCATAGAGAAACTTGGTCTCTCTGTAGTGCCCTCATCCAAACTGAAAATATTTTCCTGCACAAACACTATTTAAAGAAATCTTTCAGCAACTTGGACTTTCACAGCAATGCTTTAATTGCAGTCAGTTTGTCTCCCCACAGAACTCAGCATAAATAAAGACTTATTGCAGCAGTTCTTGCGGTTCAAAAAATGTAACTTTAAAGTTTTAAAATTATTTTGTTATTTTATTCTTTTTGCCAAAGACAGCCGGTGACTGTACTTCACCTGCCACCCTGTGCTGGGTGAATGTGTGTACCCTGTGTGGGAAGGTGTGCTCCATGTTTTCCTCTGCCTGTCTATTCTGTCAAGCCAGTGATGCTCCATCAGCGTCAGGGACTTGGAATGTAACCTGCTCAGTGTCCCTGACCGTGGTGGCCTTGCCATGCCAGCGGCATTGGAACCAGGTAATCTTTAAGGTCCCTTCCACCCCACACCATTCTGTGATTCCATGATTCTAATTCTGTGCTTTTCCATTAGTGTATTTTTACGTTGATACATCTTTAAATTGTTATCTAGATGCACCTAAATTAAGGAGCCAGTGAAGCCTGTATTTACAGGATTTCATTTAATACACACGGTTTTGCCATGGTTAAACCAGAAATAAGTCATTAAACACAAAATGTCATTCCCTTGAAGCTATAATTTGATATACCACTTAGAAATAAGAGTGGATTTTCTTAAATAACTTGCTTAATTCAATCAATCTAAATAAACCCAGACAGTCCACTTAGGTAAGGAGTGGGTGCTTGAAGGCAGGAAATACATGGAAAACAGAGAAGTGCACCCATAGCAACACACGAAATGCTAAGTGCAGCTGAACTGTGTGTTCCTTCCCGTTTTCTGTCCCCTGGTGGTATTGTGTCCGTGCGGTACAACTGGAGACTGGCGTAGCAGGGAACATGACAGGGAGAGAACAGATTGCTTCCCTTCACTGCCAGAGAGGATTTAACCTATTTATGGCACTCGGGTGTTAGTACAGAAAAAACCGAGCGTGCCCAGGATGTGTGTGTTTGCTGATACCGCTTGTTCTGAATTCGCACGTCATCAGTCCATTATTGAAGGAAGTGAGGGAAGCAAGAAACCGTGTCTTAATTGGGGTGGGTGGCTGACAGCGCCAGGCAAGCAAGAGGCCAACCTGCACCTGAGCCAACGGCCAAACTTTGTCTTGGAAGGAGACCGTGATTCTATAACCGGGGTTGTCACTGTGAACATGGAGAAAGTCCCTGAGCCATGGACACCGCAGCCTCTGGGGTCTTCAAGTCTTTTTTGCTACTTCACCTGCTAGCTTGCTTTAGGGTGGAAAACTGCAATGCGCAGGCATAGTGTTTAATTTTTGTCATTTCTCTTCAAGGAAATAAACTACCTGCAGGTACTGAAAGGCCATCAAATGCTTTCTAAAAAGCAGCTGGAGCCATGGTCATAATTGGGAAGAAGTTTGAAGTAGGAGTTATTAAGGTGGGAGAAGTGGAATTTTTTAAGCACATTCCTGAGGGAGTGAATGGGGAAATTCTGCCTGCTGAGAGGATGAAATAATGTGTGCATTTTGGGGGTTTATTAGAAGGCAAAGTGTGCTTCGTGTGATTCCATTTGTTTAGCTACTTAATTCAAATCTATCTCTTCCACCTATAGGCTAATCAGGAGCTCCATAGTAGTCAGGCAGTTGAAAATTTTAACCATTGTCAAATTGTTGTTTTGTTGCATTTTCTTGTCTCAGTAACACACCTTGGAAATTGCAGAGTCAAGGAGAGAATGAGAATTTTCTTCTCTTTTTTTCATCCCAAGAGAAGGCAGTAAAAAAAAGGAAAAATTGCTTTTTTCAGCTAGAAAAGCAAAAGAAAAGCAAGTGGATGGGCAAGATACAAAGCTTTTTATTTTGTTGGCTCCAGTATTGTGTTTCTTACCAGCAGAATATCTGCAGCTGTATTAGCTATATTAGCTATAGTCTTACCTATAATACAGGTAGTAATAGGGCTGGGATGGTCTGGGAGCAGCCTGCTCTAGTGGAAGGTTCCCTGCCCATGGCACAGAGCTTGGAACTGGATAAGCTTTAAGGCCCCTCCAACCGAAATCATTCTATGATTCCGTGGCCCCAGTAAGGAACCCCAGTGACCCAGAGAGGCTTTTATTCCAGCACATAAAATCCTTAAATGTGGCTGATGCAGAGGATATTTATAGGCTCAGAAGGAATACTGATGAGAGTTTTTTTCCAGAGCAAATGAAATAAAAAGGAGGTTTATTCACGAGCAAGTGCTCTAAATCATGGTGAAGTTAACATCTTAATTCTGGGTCCAACTGGGAAAGAGTTGGAACGGCAATTTCAGGCCCTGTACAGGGAATGCAGGTAATCTCAGAAGGAAAGGAGGTATTTCCTTGTCAAACCAATCCTTCCAGCTTAGATCCTAGAATTGCAATTGGCTGTATTTTCAAACATGGGGTTTCATCCTTCATCCCACAGGAATGAGAATGAAGACAGATGGGAAGAAGTGGAGGGGGAAGGAAAAAAACCAAACAAAGGCACTTTTCCTGAACTGGAAATGGAGGATTCTAGAAAATGTAGTCAATGCAGTGCTATTCAGCAGCGTAGGACTGGGATAGTTCCACGGGCTGTGTTAAATATCTTACATTAGATATTTACTTTTTCACAATACTAGGAAATCTTGTGCACTTTGTGAAGCACCAGATGTTAGCCTGGGATTGCCTTGGAACAACCTGGGTATCACTGGCACCTACAGATAATTACAGATATGCAGTGAGATCCATAGACATACCTAGCCATTATTATGCCGGTGAAAGTCAGTATTTACGTTACTCCACACTGAAAGAGGAACTGTTCTTCCCTTTTTCCTTTTCTTATTTTTTGTTTGGGGGTGGCTAACTAAAAGCGTATAAAGAATGAACTAAAAGCTGTGTGCGCTTTATGCCTTTAATATATCAGAATGCCAATGTCTCCAGCAACCTCGCTATTAACTGTAAGTGGAAATTTATTGTCCTTGGAGTTGACTTGTAGCATTGGCAACAAACAGAATTACTGTTGTGGGGTTTATGTTGGGTTTTATTTGACAGCCCAGGATGATGCATTTCTCAAAGCACTTGAGATGCAATTTCAGAGAGGCAAATGAGAATCAGTCAATGGGTCAGAGCAACACAGTTCAAAGGCCCATAGTTCATAAAATATTTATGTGCTGTTATAAAAGTAAGGAGGAAAGGGAGCTTATGTAACATACCAAAGAATGAAGAGCCAGCAGAAAACTTCCTCTCCCATCCCGCAACTGAACTGAACTTAGGTATTTCCAGAAAATGTGTCCAGCCATGGCTTTTCCACAGCTGTCCCAGGATGTCTGCCATTTGAAATCCACTAATTCAGCTTTTTGCTGTTCTGTTGTTCCTAGATGCGTGCATCATGTCCAGGCTATGCTCACTGTGACCAGCTGCAGAAAACTAGTTTGCCACAAGGTTTTGTTTCGGGTTTTTTTTGCTACAGTAATGGAATCTGCAAGGTTAAAGGGGAAGGAGGAGAGCGACATCAGAAAATATACTGGATGGTTTAAATTTGAATGACATTTCAAAGAAAATCACCCCAAACCACCACAACCCTCCCAAGCAGAAAAAAAAAAAAATCTGAACTTCCAGGCAAGATAAAAACCTGAGAGGAAATTTTGTTGTCTCTTAGCTGGCTCATGGTGTGCTTTACACTGTTGTTGCATATTGTCATTCAGATTTTTGAATTTATCTGGATTTTTAGATAAGCGTCTATTTGGTTTTAAAATACTGATCTTATATTGGCTCTATGTCTAAAATACTATGGACTGAAAGTTGTAGAGGAAAATGCAAAAAAAAAATAATGAAAGGCTTGATTTAAACTTTTGGATAATATAACTAACTGGAGGAGGCCCTGTTGGAATCACTAAGTTCCACTTTGATTCTAATGTGGTTTTAGTGGATTTTTCATCTTTCCCTTCTTTCTTTCATCTCCTTTCTCCCTAGTGTGGGGCAGCAGTCACCATCTGTACCAGGAGACGTGGCTGCATTTCCCCCAGGTAGCCATCAGCACTGCTTCCCTCTTGATGAAGTAGATTATATGAGAAATACAGGAGAAAATTCCAGGTCAGAGCCAGAATGCATATTTAGCCCAGACTCTTGGCTCCCAAGGAATGCAAGCAGAGGTTTACAGACCTTTTGCTGCTCTCCCATTCTGCTGCTGCTGACTCTTTGGCCACCTCCCCTGCATTTTGATTTTGAACATACAGACCTATGCCTGGGTTTGAGAAGCAGATGTTTGACTTTAACACAAATAATAGCAAAGAAGTCAGTCCTGCAGTTTATCGAGCACTGCTCATGAAAAGCTGGGCATGAAATGGACTGCTGAGGAATTTTGTAGTTATGCAGCCAGACTACCAGAATTTGAAGTATATTAAGTGCTGAATATTGAGCAAGCCATCTGGGAAAGTTTGTGAAGAACCAAGGCAGCGTGGTTAAGTTGCAGGGGCGCAGTGGTAGAACAGATTGAAAATGTGTTTTAGAGTGTGCACCCACTCCTGTGAGAAACCTGGTGAGGTGATCCTGGACAAGCCCAGTGCTGTGACAGTGCTTGGAAGGTTGGCAATGGCTCACTGTGTGCAAGTTATAGAACTGTACGCAGGGATGTTGATTTATGTTTGGTGGGACAAGTTATGCGCTGCTGTCGCTAATGGGACAATAGAGATAAGAATGTTGTCACCCAGTGAGCTGACAGGCTCCTTGGAGGGTTCACAGCTTCCTCTGGCTCCTCGTCTCCTCTGTGACCCTTTGGAGCTCCACCCCACAGATTTGTTTAGGGAATGGCAAAGTCTCCTGCAGACTAAGCTGAGCAGATGTGATGTTGTGGTTCCAGCAGTGTTCCTGACGGGTTCCCATCCCCTGAGCACAGACGCTGCTCTGTGGTGGGGTCAGCACTCATCACTCTCTGTGCTGTGACGAGTGTCACTGTGGCTACAGGCGGAGCACAGACGCTGCTACACCATGTCAGCGAATTGCTGCGGGGCTCGTTTGCTCCTCCCTTAACCCTTCTGGCTCCGGGAGAGGAAAGAAATATTTAGCTTTCTCACTTAAGAGAGATGCATAGCATGCCTGATTCTTATCTCTTCTCCTTTCTTCTTTTCCCTTTACAATCCCCACAATTTCCAAATTTCTATCTGCACCCAGAGGAGAATGTTGAAAACAACAAGAACAGATTCTAAATGATGATGCTTTGTTTGGCATTACACCATTTTGTTAATTTTGATGTTATTGCCGGGATTATTAACCACTGAAATCCATAATTTCACAACCTGGACAGGACGTAAGTGATTTGGAAGCCACAAGTTATTTGCCACTGATTGAGTAACGTTCCACGTTGTTAATTGTGCTTCAGAAGAATGGATAGGTTATGATCTTGCTGTCATATTTTCCAGCTGATGCTTGGCTCCCTCCAGAAACCCTGCGGTTGGAGACCAAAAATGCAGGAGCTGCTTTTCTGTGATGATGATAATTTTAATTTGGCACCTCTGAGAAAACAGAGCATGTCCTTTCCATCTTGAAGTACCAGATTTTTTTAAAGGGACCTTAATAATGCAGATAGGGAATCAGTGGTCTTTTATTAGTTCCTGTAACTTCTATTGATTTCATGGTGATTTAGGGACCTTTTTGAGAATCCTTATTTGTGTCTTTAGCTGTAAAAAATAGAGAGTAGTTTCTAAAATCCCTTTGGAAGTGCACTCAAACATCAGTTCAAGAACAGCCAGTTGTTTAAATCCATCCCATTCAAGAAAGCTCTTCTGTCTCCAAGGAATTTAAGCAGGTGTAGAAGCTCTATCCATACAAAGGGATCTTTTCAAGTCAGAGCTCTATAGCTATTTAATGAATCACACACTGATAAATGCTAAATGTTTCCCTTTCTCCTGAACAACTAGTGTTTCTCAAAGAATCACTACTTCTACCTTTTATTTTCAATTTTTGGTGAGTAATCTTCATTTTCCAGGTGATGTTTGTCCTTAAGTCTCTTTTCACAGGGTATGTGATGCTAATATCACTCTGTTGAATAAATAAATGCTTTCAGACAGGGGAAGAAAGCCCCACAAAAGGCAGCATACAGTGCTGATGGTATCTCTACATTAATGTATTAGGCGCTGTTGGATATGTTGAACGCACATTGCCAAAACTTCGTGTGTGTCCCATTTACACCTCACTTACTCTTATCCAGCTCACTCCATTACATGAACCATTTTTGTGGTATTTTGTCTGGGATCAAAATCACCTACTAGCATCTTAAATAAGGCACAGCTTCATTAATACATTAACATTTCATAGCAAATATTTTATGTATGCTTTGTCTGCTTTTATACATAATGGCTAGACATGTAAGAGACTCTTTGTAGATTTTTGTTGGACCAGCAGCGATAGGGCACCTGCTTCCATTCCCCCCTCTATTTTATGCTCCATTTTATTTCCAGGGATGTTGCACCACAGCCCCAGTTCCTGTTAGGCTTTTGGCCTCTGCCTCAATGCAAACAGCAAAGCAAGATGTGAGTGAGAAGCAGTGTGAATGAGAGTAAGGAGGGATTAGGGAGTGCGGCAGTGGCATCCAAAAGAGCACTACTTGTTTTGCTAAGCCGGATTTGGGAGGGAAATAAAGAAGCATTCTTCCAAATCTCTTCATTATTTGTCGCACAGTGGCCTAGAAACAGATGTGCTGTTAACCTCTGTCCCGTATTAACTCCAGTTTGTTCCCTTCTCTGCTGTGGGAGGCTGAGGGAGAGGCAGAAATGCAGCAGGGTGGTGCGAGAGGGCTTCGCACTGTCCGTGCCATGGCATCTTGCAACCATCACGTGTGACATGTAGAGTTCTCCAATTCCATCACATTGCTGCTCCATAGAGCAGCCTTACATTTCTCCTAGCCCTTGCCTAATTTGGCCAGGTAGCAAAGGTAGCAACTCAAATCCATTGGTGCAGAGCAGAGACCTCCCTGTGAAGTACCACAGAGCTTCGTCAAGTACCATTAGTGACAGGACAAGAGGGAGGGGCCTCAGGTGGCGCTGAGGGCAGGCTTAGGTTGGATAGTAGGAGAAATTTCTTCACCCAGAGGACTGTCAAGCTCTGGAACCACCTAAAGCTCAAGTCAGCACCCCTGAGAGATTTCAAAGACACACAGATGTGGCACTTAGGGACATGGTTTAGTGGTGGAATTGGCATTGGATTGGACTCGATCCTAAAGGTCTTTTCCAACCGTGGGTCACAGTGAGCTGGTCACATACCTGCTGAAGTTGCTTTGTTCCTTTTGAGTTCCAACATGGGGTGCTTTGAATACAGACATTTTGCTTCCCTTTTTAATGCTGTACTAGAGTGTGCGTTGTGTCTGATGTGGTAGTTCCAAATTGTCACAGAACTGACTGACAGCCCTGCAACGCTGCTCCCCACTCCTTCTCCCTGTGCTACAACAGCACACCTACATCCACTCAGATACTGGCAGTGAAAGCAGTTCCTTTCCACGTGGAATCTCCCCTGTGAGTAAACAAAGATGTTCCATTTCCCTGTGTTGTCAGTCAAGAACTTGTCATCTGGGACCCGTGTTAACGCAATACCTCATTATCTTAATCCATTATTTCTTTGGGAACCACACACAGTGCATTTGTCTTGATCAAAACTGAACTTGCTTGTTGTGGTCGTTTGTGAAAAAGGAATATATAATATATTTCTCAGGTGAACCAGGAAATAGGCAGAGAATCCAGTAGCCAGCAATATGTGACAGAACTCATACGTACCTGCTGGCAATCACTGTAAATAGGTAGGTGCCTGTAAGCACTGTGTTTTAACAAGTCCAGTTGGAAACTGCTTTAGCCATCAGCGTGAGGCTTGTTTGCGTCCTGCCACGTCTTTTGTCAGGACTAAAAAGCCCATTTTGAGCTTTAGCTGTGTTGTGCAAGAGGCACAACATAGTTCCATCCGTGCTCAAAGGGATGAGCCACACAAAAGACTCAGAAACTGATATCAAAGTGTCTGAAGGACAAAAGAACTGGAGATCAGTGGGGATGCTCAGGCTGAAAACTCTGCAGACGCTGGAAGACAGCATCTCTCGGCTCCCAGCCCTCCCTCCCTTTCAAGGCAAGGTTATTCCTCTTGCTAATGATTCAGTGCCACTGCTGTTGCGAGTAAATGTCAGCCCAGGAAACCAGCCATATTGCTGAAAAGTCAAAATGGATCTTTTTTCATCCACATAAAGCTGTTCCTCGTATTATCAGGGCTGTAGCTTTTCTGAGAAAATTACTCTGGAGTGGCATGAAGAAATTGTGGGTGGTGTCTGTCCCAGGATACCCGTAGGGACAGCAGCAAAGGGCATCGCTCTCTCACTGCCAAGAGCGAGACCTTAACCAAGAGGGGTCTGGGTGGGCACTGCAGCCTCCGTAAAATTTAAACTTACGTCGCTTAAGTGAATTACACACTGAGTTCTGAATAACACCTTATCATTTTATATGCAGCAGAATCAAATGCCCCTGCCTGAAGTGTGCAATTAAACTCTAAAGACCTGCAGCAGGTATCCTGCTGTCTTGGACTGCTGTGCGATACACCAGGGATGCAGGAAGAGATAATTATTTCCTTTTGATGCACATGCATACGTTTTACAATGATGTTATGTAATAGAATGCATTAAGTGAGAACAAGTAGAGGAACAAAGTTGAGATGAAACAGAAATAATCATCCACAAATGTTTCTTAATTAGTCAGCATTCCCAATGAACCTCCACATGAAAAAACAGTTTGATACATTAGTTAATAGAATCATTTTGATACTTTGATGACTGAGCAAAAATTTATCTAGAAGCGTATTCAATTGAAATTGATGGAATTATCTTTTTATTTAAATAGGTACATATTGATTAAGGGGTGTAGAATCTGTTCTTGTCCTGTATTAGAATCTTGGAGACAATTGAGCTTGAGATAGCTCACAAAGCAGGATAATATTGCTATTACCAATACCAGAGGGAGGTTGTGGCTGTTACCACTCGATCATCATACTCTCACAGTAATAATTTGTCTCTAATTTTAAATTGCTGTCTTTAAGACTTATCCAAGGAGTCCAGAGAAACTTAATGGCCTATGATTACTTACACTCACTAAAGCAATGGAACTACGATGTTCTCCAGTGTCACTCAGAAATGGTGTGTTAATGTGGTTGTTCAGTGGTTAATAAAAAATTACAGCTGTCACAAAGCTTGGATGTTGTGAAGGTATCTAAAACACTTGAGATGGCTCTGAAGCACATAGTCCTAACTTTATTTCAATATCATAATGTTCCTTAATTATGAAGCAATTACCTCTCTCAAATGAGACCATATAAGCCCATGATGTGGTAGCTGTTAACCTGTATTTTACATCTTGTCATTGTGCTCTCAGTCATCCTTGCTGTCAATTCAAGGTCATTTTATAGCATTTAGGTTGATATAGGCTCTAAGTGCTGGATGTATGAATAATAGATAAGGACAGTTTTAATTCAGAAACCGTACTAAATGCTCAAAGTGAGTACTTTAATTAGAGAGTAGTGTAAGGCAATAACTGTTTGGCTGCTACCTAAAGGGCTGCCATCAAATATTGTCATTTTTATGAGAGATGTCTTCTTACGAAAGGCAACCATACAATAAATATCTTTCACGCCCCTTAGGTGCAGTCACGGAATAAATTCTTCCTATATAAAGATGGACCAACTTTCTTAAATTCTGTCACAGAATTAGGTGCAAAATACCTCACACATGTGCGTGGCAGGTTTTTATTTTCAGTCACATAAAAATGCCTGTGTTATTAGCAATTAATGTATTCTTTTCGACAGAATGAGACACCTTGAAGTTTTGCCCTGTCTGTAACAGTGATTATTCTGGGCTGTAAGGAGGCTCTGGGGTGCTGTTCTCCCCAGCACAGCAGAGAAGAGAGGCTGGAATGAAGGCATCTCTCCTGTACAAACTGGGATGTGCCGTGTCCCTGTTCAGCAGGCACGCTGGTCCCGCTCCAGCCTCACTTCGGAGTACCCGAGGGGCGCATTCTTCTGCACACGGCTTTTAGACTCCATTTATCTCCTTTTCTTCTGGTTTTTTCCCCTGCAAAAATGACCAAGGCAGGACTAAAAATTCATCTCTAACTGATCACAGAGGCACTTCAGGTTTCTTTCCCTTGTAACATGGTGATTAGGTGCCATATCCGCTGGGATCCGTTGTTGCTGAGAGCCCAGAATTTGGTGGCAAGGTCTGGATTTGTGGTTGGCATGCAAAGCATTTAGTCAAATCGTTTTCTTTCCGTGTCACTCCCATGTAGACATGAAACCTCGAGCGCCAATTATGCAATCACACATTTTCCCCCTTTTTCCTAAATGAATTACAGTGATAAAGCTGGAAACGTTGTGCTCTGTTTCCACAGCTGCAGCAAACTGGGAGCAAAAAAAACCAATAGCTGCATATACACATGTGCATTCCAGCTGCTGCCAGCTCCCACATTCTCCCTTATCCTTGCTGTCCTCCCACTGGAGCAGATGAATTGCCTCAGTGACAGGAAAGGTTGGTAGCAGATAGGCTGCCGGTTTAATAATGTTTGGTAGAAAATCGGAATTAGCGTATGAAAATACTAATTACAACCTAATGTGGAGGGTGATTTAAAGTTCAAGCTTCTGCAACCAGGCAGAGTAACCCCAAGGAAACGCACATGAAGGTTTCTGTTTCTTTTCCCTCCCAGCTTGGTCCCACAGTCAGATATTTTTCCTTTAAAGCTCACAGCTCTGGAGACAACAGTTGCTTTCCCACTGTTCACTGAGCTCTGCCTCGCTCCTGGGGTGCCAGTTGGATCTGCAGGAGGTGGGAAGATAAAAGGGAGAGGATCTGGTGCATTGTCGATGCAAAATGCTGCTGGAAGCAGCTCTTTCTTTCTTGTGAGAGAGTTTTAGTTCTCATAAAAATTATCAGCAATGTTTTGTAAACTAGAACACCTGTGGCCTTGCTTGAGAATTGTTATTACAGAGTAGAATAAATATTTTTGTGAAGTATGTTTTTAGAACTCAGCCTATCACACCAAAGAGGTGGCTATGCATTGGACCAATTAGTCTATGAGAAAAAACCCTATAAAAAATCTGTAATTAATTAAATAAATCACTACACTATCCTGCTGGAAAAAATCAAAGACTCCTCTCACTCCTTCTCCAGGACATGGGAAAATCAATAGCGCATATCCTGGAGATGCAAAATTGTTGGAATATAGAGCTATGGAGAACAGCATTTTGGGGCGTGGTTGCCCAGTTTTCAAGTGTTTCTAGGTGTCAGGTGATGAAAATCCCTTTCACAGGACAAATAATATCGGGGTGTAAGGACATTATTTAAATGACCAAATGCCAGGGCTGGTGTGAGATCAGAATTTTGAAATGATTCTGAGGTTGAGTTCATGCATCAAAATCCAAATAGCATTTGGTTAAACAAGGATACCTCAACTCCTGTAGGTCCTTGGGAAAAGGTCACGGGAACAAAACTGGTAACATTATTACTCTGCAAGTAAATTGCTACTTTATTTTTCTTTACCTGAATTTGATGGAAGAGCCTTAACTGATTTAAAAACAACAGTGAAAAACTTGAAAGTAGGGCAAGATACAGAATCTTCCAAATGACATATTTGCAGTAGCATTGCCAGAGTGATAAAACAGTAAATAACGTGAGTTAGATTTTTTATGTAAACACTTGGTTTAGAAGTAGATACTTCTTCTGCTCTGATTTATAAGCACATAAAAATTCAAGGAATACAGCTGAGGATGGAATGAATGTATGTGTATGTTTGAGTGAGCGCTTCAGGTTTGATTTGTGTGGGCTGACACAGTGAAAGTCTGTGAAGGTTTAGAGTTTGCATTTAGTCTTTAATGTTTCATTTTCTTCTCTGATCCATTTACACTCATAACCCTCCTTCCCCCAAAAATCCAAAGTCATCAGCCAGAGGATAAAAATGGTTAAATGATAGATTCAATATAGAAAATGGTATTTTTGTGCTATTTTTGAAAGCTGAACTATGCACCTACACAGTGTAGAGTCAGGGCTCCTTGGGATAGGCTCTGAGCAGACTACGTTGCATGAAAACTTTTATGCTGGCATTTAGAAGTGTGTCCCATGGCATTATACACAGTTGCCATAGACTGTAAACACTGAAGAAATGGGATAGATGGGACTTAGTTTAACATGGTCTTGTCCAAAACAGAGACTCAAATGTGCTGCCCTAAGGAGTGCCGAGGTGCCGCTGCCGGCTTTGGCTCTCATGGGAGCTTGGCAGTTGGAAATCAGCAAAGTCAAGACTCGGCATCAGTCTCTAAGTGAGGAAAAGAATGGAAATAAGAAGGACATGAACATTTAGAAAACATTTGACTTATCAGCAAATTGACTTAATAGCAATGAGAGAGAAGCACTGTGGCTACGCACTCTGGCTTTGTTGTCATCAGTCTGAAGGGAGCAGCACTTGCTGATGGCTTGGCAGCAATTCATGTCAGGCTGTGATGGCTTTATTTGCACCTCATTTAAATCAGCTCAGCTCTAGCCTCTGCCCCAGTGTCTCCTGGATCAGCCCACCCCTCTTCCAGCTTTACTCTGAGGTTAGTTTTAAAACCCTCAGCATATGCAACAAGAAACATTAAGTTTTTATGGCAGATATTTCTGCTGCAGAGTCATTTTTGTGTGATTCTTTCACGCTGGTCCGTATCCAACATGCCCATGATCAGGATCCCCCTGCCCTGCTCTTCACCAGCCTGGGTGGAAGACTGAAAGCAGAAGAGCTCCTGAACATCTCCTGCTTCCCTCACAAGCACCTTACAGAACTCAGAGCAACTTTGAGGTGACTCAGACTGAACATGCCTGCCCAAAATAACAGCTTTTTCAAACATGTGGGGCCTGTGGGCTCCATGCTAAAGCCTGAGTCTGCTATAAAAATGTCTTCATTGTATCTGGTTTCTCTTACTGGTGATTGCATCCTGCTTCTGATGATTTGCTGGTGACAAATAGAATGTTAGGGTTTTTCTCCCCAGTAAGTTGGACCTCTGAGGACTGGGAGCCCCCAAAATCACAGATTTCTCCATTTTTCACTCACCTGGAATTCCTCTATTTTAGCTGTTGTATTATACAAATAGTTAGAGGTAAGATGTCAAAGACTGTTCTTTAGTAACCCCTAAATCTACATTCTAGACTGGTATCTACTTGTTGTATTTTATTATTTTTAACAAGGAAATGCACCATCATCAATAATGATCCTTTTAATTTATGTAGCATGTAGACCTCAGTGCTGTCACTCTCTGTGCAGCTCCTGGCATATGTGGAGTTTTTATTTAAAATATTCTTTTCTAAATCCTAGACTTGAGTTTATTATGTTAAAAATCGAGATCTTTTTTCAACATATCCTGAGCTATGCAAGCATAATAAAAATACATTTTCCACGTGTACTAACTAGAGCTATGCAAGAAAAAGTTCCTGAAATTAGAAACTTCCAACTGAGCTTCTTTGTTAAACTTCAGTGAGCCTTAAAAGAATCTCAGTTTGAAGACAATTAATGCAGTATTGAAAAACTGTGAGAGCTTGAAATCAATAGTGTTGTACATGCACATTACGAAATTAGAAACATCCCAGCTCCTTCCTCAGTGCAGAACCCACCCTGAAGTTAAGGGGGAAAACACTCGATAGGAAACTCCTTAGGGAGAGATTTTTTAAGGAAAGCTGGTTTGGCCTACATATGCGTAAGGCTGCATAGGGGATGTGAGGCATGCCAGGAGAATCTGTTCCCCTCCGCAGACCTTCAGTCCTGCTCTCTGCTGCAGGGGAATAGCAGGGAAAATGTGCACAGATTCTGTCACCGATCTCCTGCTCTGCGGAGGAGAACTGGAAACTAATGCAGCACTACCGAGGGCATCGCAAGGGGGACATGAAGCCTCCCCAGTATTAACACATTCCTCAGGCTCAGATCTCATTGACTTCCGTGTGCCTGTGGTGTTTTACGTCCATAACACTCCAACACTTCAATGTGCAGTTGACCTTCGGCAACTTAATGGTCTCTGCACCTTGAGACTGGAGGTAGGAATGATGTGAAAGCCACTGCCGGAGCTTTGTGTCACTCGAAATTAAAACAGGAAGGGAGCTCATGTTGGGAAGGGGTGTCATGAGCTCACACTCAGGAGGGAGGATTTATTTGCTTATTTATTTATTTTAAGTACCCTCTGAGCATCCAAGAGGCAAAGGGCTGTGAAGTCATGAGGATGCTCCCAGAGGGAGGCCCTTGCTTTCAAGTTTCCCCTACAAACAAGAAAACAGCTCAGTGTGTCAGTGAGCCAGCGCCGAGCAGCTGCCTTGGCTGCAACGCTTATCACAGTGGGTTCACTGTGAACATCTGAACAACACACCAGGAAAACAAAAACAAGAGTAGAAAATGCACAAAGAAGAGCCATCCCTGTGTAGCAAGGAGAAATTAATTTTCAATATGCGTCTTATTAGCTGAACATTTCAAGCAAATTTTACTTTCTTCCTTGTTCTTCAAATTTCAAATTTCAGGTGTTCTAAAGGAAACACGTGTGATCCAGAAACTCTGAGGAGTAGGGAGAAGGAGAGCACAACACATGCATATAAAGTATTCCCAAGTCTTGAACCCCTAGTCTTTATACAGACTCTTACCAGTTTAATGCCTTTATGTAAATAATGCCCATGAAGGTCAAAGTCTAAAAACCAATGAAATTAGATTCTGTGGCCGGTCAGCATTTGCTTAGATCTGACTGGTTACTAGTGCTGAAATTGTAATAATGAATTCCAGACTATTCATGGTCCTAACTTGCTTTCTGCATTTGGGATTAAATTCAACCAATGTATTCTAAAAGATGGAAGCAATGAAATCTATAGGATATATGTCACAGACATTTCATGGCAGTTGGTGAGCTCATGACTTTATCTGCTAGAGAACTCCCCCAAAATCAGCATCTGCCTCTTAATCCCTTTATGTTTTGCCTGGTTCAGTTTTTTTTCCTCTTGCACAGTCTAAGAACAGTTTCAAAACAGTCGTTTTGAGACATGATTCCTATTGCTATTACCCATTTGCTTCCATATCATCACTGTCTTTTGCTCAGATTACTTTGCTTTCCTATAAATGCTCTGCAAGTCCTTTGAAAATGAAATACTTTCACTGAAAAAGAAATACTGGCACATAATGGATCAATTAGAAAGGCATGTCGTGCAGAAAAGTGAACAGATCTTGGCCATTCTTCTAATAGTGAACAATCTCCTGAAATCAGAGGTTGATATTTCTTTGAAGTATTTGTACACTTGAAATATTGTGGCTTAAAATGTCTTGGTTTACAGATCCTTTTTTACATGTATGAGTAAGAAATGCGTGTCTCTTTGTCTGTGTGCCTATAGGTATATTCCGAAGCACAGCCATGCCAAAAATAGCACACAGACACACACACATCTGGGAAACACACCAAAGTCTCCTGCAGAGAGGCAGCAGCAGGGAATATATGCGCATATAGATGGATATATTTTTTATGTGCATTGTTGCCAGCATATTGAATAACTTCCCGAGGGCACTGCTGAAACAAGATGCAGTGCTGAATGCCCCTATGACTGAGGCTAATTCTTGGTATTTTTTGGTTCAATATTTGTCAGATCAACAGTGTAGGAATTTCACGCTTGGATCTCTAGTTGAAAAGCCCTTGCTGGGGAATCTGCATGGTGTTTCAGGAATTCTTGATGGGAATTAACGTTGTGTGACTATCATGCTTTCTGTGTAGGCATTGCCAAGAGGTGAATTGGTTTGCAGTGTTTTGCAGATTCTGTGGCCTGTTCCCCTCAGGCCCAGTTTCTCAATTTCTAGAGGAGAAAGGTGGAAGGGTCTCTGTCACAACAGGATCCCTTTAGAGAAAATCCTGACTTCCAGCAAAATTAGCTTATTAGGGGAAAAACTGCCCAGCTGGGACTGGGGGCTGACCTTGTGATCAAGGAGGCTGTCAGAGTTAAGAAAGCAGAAACTATTGACTAAAATAGTCAGACGGGGACACAAGGACTTTCCCAGTTGGTTCAAAAAATGGGAATTTACTGAAAGGATTTAACAAGGCGGAGAAAAGAGAAGGGGAAGGAAATGAAATGCTTTGTGGACATAGTTCCCTGAGGAGTCCCAAACACAGAATGAGCTGAAGTATGGGGCACTGCATGGCTTTCCTAGTTGTAGTTTACCTGTTTTAAGAGGAGATAATTGCAGCTGAACCATGGGAAGGACGTGGGACTTGTGTGTGCGTGGCATTTCTTTTACAAAAATGAAGTGTAGATCCCAGAAACCCATAATTTTCAGGGTGTGCTTTAACTCTCTGCTGCAGCATCTCCTGTGTTGTCAGCACCAGCCTGTGAGTTTGGGGACAATTGGGTGGCAGGGCTCCAGGTCCCCAGCCTGGTCCCAGAGACAATGCCGGGCAGAGGGGCCAGGCGGGCAGAGCACAGCAGCAGCGCTGCAGCACGCTGGGTCCAGAGCAGCACAACACCCAGAGCTTCTGCAGGCGGTTAGTGAGACCGGAGCTTCTGGTTCCGTGGAAATTAGCTCCAGAATTAAATGGGAGTTACACAATCCTTACGGATTGCCAGCCATTAAAGACAGCTATGGCGCCTTCAAAGATCTTGGCCAGGAAGCCCTCATATGAAAGCAGGCTTTAAGTTATTTATGGACAGGCAGAGCCTAATGGTTTTAATTTTCTAGATAGCTCAGGAGGCCAATCAGATCGGCAACACCAGCAGAATGTGTCAAGAAGCCCCAACTCCTGCAACCATAAATGAATAAAAATTGGTTTCAGAGGAGATATGGAGTATTGTTAGACCTGGCTGTTCTATGCATGGCTGAGAATGGAACCTATTTGCACACTCAGGAAGAAGTTGTCTCTGGTTTACTATTTGCTGTTACATTCTATTTTTTAGTGTCAAACTGATATAAATATATTTGCCCTTGATTTTTGATACTTACTGCTGCCCGTGCTGGATTCATCTTCTAATCATATGGAGGCCATATGTATTCTTTACACACAGCCTGTACTGCACTGCAGAATTTATTATCCCATCCTTTAAACATACTGCTCTTACACGCTCAAAGCCCAGCATTTTTATATGCTGTAGATACGTTCACCGCTAGCGAATTACGAGGCACTGTAAAAATTGTATTTATCCACATAATTTTCTATAGTCATTGTTAAATTGAGACATGTGGAGGAAAAAAAGGGTGCCTCAAAGTGCCTGTGCTCCTGTATTTGTAGGTATTTGGAGCAGCTCAGATCATGGAGGGAAACGTTTCATCCAGCAATGAGGCAAGGAAAGATTTGATAGTGTGACCAAGGTGGTTTTTGAAAGCAGCACACACAATGCACTCTGAAATATTTCCAGAGAACGCTGTGGCATGCATAGGGGTATTTTCTGTTAGGGTTAGGGTGTCCCTGAACCCTGAGCATTTCCTCCACCAGCCTGATGCCTGTCTCCTCCCTCCTCCAGGTACCAGATCCACACGGGGCTGCAGCACTCCATCATCCGGCCGACGCAGCCCAACTGCTTACCTCTGGATAACGTCACGCTACCTCAGAAGCTCAAGGAGGTCGGGTACTCCACGCACATGGTGGGCAAGTGGCACCTGGGGTTCTACCGCAGGGAGTGCATGCCCACGCAGAGGGGGTTTGACTCCTTCTTCGGCTCGCTCCTGGGCAGCGGCGACTACTACACCCACTTCAAGTGCGACAGCCCCGGGATATGCGGCTACGACCTGTACGAGAACGACAACGCCGCCTGGGACCATGACAATGGCATCTACTCCACACAGATGTACACACAGAAAGTGCAGCAGATCCTGGCTTCTCATAACCCCAGGAAACCCATATTCCTGTATATTGCCTACCAAGCTGTCCATTCACCTCTTCAGGCACCGGGCAGGTATTTCGAACATTACCGCTCGATAAACAACATCAACAGGCGGCGATACGCAGCCATGCTGGCCTGCTTGGATGAGGCCATAAACAACGTGACCCTTGCTCTGAGGAAGTATGGCTACTACGAGAACAGCATTATCATTTATTCTTCTGATAACGGTGGGCAGCCAATGGCCGGAGGCAGTAACTGGCCTCTCCGAGGAAGCAAAGGCACCTATTGGGAAGGAGGTATCCGCGCTGTCGGGTTTGTGCACAGCCCCCTCCTGAAAAACAAAGGGTCTGTGTGCAAGGAGCTGGTGCACATCACGGACTGGTTCCCCACGCTGATCACCCTGGCGGAGGGGCAGATCGATGAAGACATCCAGCTGGACGGCTACGACGTGTGGGAGACCATCAGCGAGGGCAGGCGTTCCCCGCGGGTGGACATCCTGCACAACATCGACCCAATCTACACCAAAGCCAAGAACGGCTCCTGGGCCGCTGGCTATGGGATCTGGAACACTGCCATCCAGTCTGCCATCAGAGTGAATCACTGGAAACTGCTGACGGGAAACCCGGGATACAGCGACTGGGTGCCTCCGCAGGCCTTCAGCAACGCAGGTCCCAACCGTTGGCACAACGAGCGTGTCTCCTGGTCAGCCGGCAAAACCGTGTGGCTCTTCAACATCACGGCCGACCCCTACGAGCGCGTGGACCTGTCTGCCAGGCACCCAGAGGTGGTGAAGCAGCTGCTGCGGAGGCTCTCACAGTTCAACAAGACCGCGGTGCCCGTCCGCTACCCACCCAAGGACCCTCGCAGTAACCCCAAGCTCAACGGAGGGGTCTGGGGGCCGTGGTTTAAGGAGGACGAAAAGAAAAAGAAATCAGATAAAAGCAAAGGTGCAAATAAGCAGAAGAAGAGCAAGAACAAGAAAAAAGCAAATTGGAAAAAGGGGCAGTCGTTTCATTGTCGGGCACGTCTTGCTGGTGGATAAACTCTAAGCAGGCTCCTTGGCCAGGTCTGAGTCGGCCTGGCCCAGCTTCTTGAACTTCTGCTGGAATAGACTAGAAATGCCAGTTCTGCACTATGGATGAGAGTTGTCATCTTTTAATTTTGTCTCTGATTTCACCAGCACAAGATACCTTAACACTCTGAGTGACCATGTGACAGACTTTCTCCTCCACAGGATGAGTGGTCCTCACCCATCACTGACACATTCCAGATAACAACAGCGATAACATCTTGTTTCAGGAAACTTAGCTTTGATGGACAAATGATGGTTCCTTGCCTTAATTAGCTGGAATCTTTGGAGAGCATGGAGATGTTAATGGCAGATGTTCTCAAACTGACAGATGGTTCAGAGGGAGAAAGGAAAAGCAAAGCCTGAGAACCTCTGTGGGTCAGTAAGTGTTAGTCATCAACCTGTGACGTGTTTTGATACAACACAGCAAAAACTGAAGCCATCAGGGTAACTTTCTAGAGGTGCTGGGGAGGGGGGCATGATAGGGGGAAAGCTGCTTTAAATAAGATTTTGTCCATCTTAAATAAGTCCAAAATATTTTTAACATTTCCTAGATGTACTGAGCTCCCCCCATTTGCAGTAAAACACACGACCAGCAAGCACACGCCACATGTAATTTATTACAGGCATAGACAAAAACACATCGCCAACGTGAATGTAATATTTAAACACTTTAAGATAACTATACAACAATATGTAAAAGATATAATTTATTTTACAGCACAATCCTTATTTCTCTTCCATTAAAACTTCCTGCGGGATGCAAGGTACGCCTGTGGGTGCCAGGGTTGTTTGGGTTCTTTTAACTTTGTTTTTTTAAATTTTATTTCCACCCTGTCATTCAGAGTTTATTTAACAGATCCAAATCCTCAGAGTACTGTAAACCAAGGAAATACTGTATACACTGCTAGAATGAGGAAGGAGAACAATTCAGGTGCGTCACTGCATTATGTATTTGCCTCCAGTGAATGTAAAAAAGGGTTTATTTAATTTAGGAGTCACGTGAATATTGTTCAGTTTCTCTACAGAAGCTAGGCCATCTTGATGTTTGGGGGGAAAATTCTACTTTAAACCTTTTATTTATGTACCTATTAAAATAGTTTATTTTTATGGCATTCATAAAAGTAGTCTGCCTCTTTTTTGCATCCAAGATAGCAATTCTGGCCTAATTTATTTTAAACAAACTCAAGTAAGCTGTTTTATTACTATTATTTTTGGTGCAGGAATGTTTTAGGACATTTTGCTTCTGAAAGAGAATTTCTTCTCCCAATACGTATATCATTTGAGACATGCTTCAAAGTTTGCCCTTTTCCAAGGTGTCTGCATGGATGATGGATGCATGGACTAGCTGCACATTCCTGGTGATCTGCAGTAATTGATAAAATGCACACATACATATAAGCTTCAAGATGAATTATGTTAAGTAAAATTGATGATTCATTTGTTGAATGGCTATAATGTATTTTGGTAAAATTTCAAATAAGCCTACTTTTCAGCAGTGTGCCTCTTGACTGAGAAATTATATAAATGGATTATGGTTGAAAAATTGAGCGTTCCTAAAATCAGTGCACACAGAAATCTGAATGAAATCCAACTATCCAGCACTCCAGCACCCCCTGACCTTTTCAAAAGGCAACTAACTGCAGGTATATCATGCCAAAATTCAGCAAACTGCATACTTAAAGCTGTAAAGCAAAATAAAGCTGCCATTAACAAAACACAGAAACAAGTCAGGCAGCTCTTAAGAGTTACTTCTGCAGTGAATATACTGCAGAGGACACAGAAATGGACTTCTTGGATAATTGCATGTAAATAATAATTATGAACGGATGGTGTGTATCTGCATGAGTGTTTAATATTGTCACCATTATTTTTCTCGCTGTGTGGTCCTTGAGATGACTAATTAATTTCTTAGAAATCTGTCTAGCTTTTCTTCACATCCACACTATCCAGTGAGTAATCAGGAACTCAGATGTTCTCTAAATTCTCACTTTTCTAAAAAATGTGCCACTGATGTCCTGAAAAGAAATGAGAATAGGATCTTCAGATATTACACTCCAAAATGCGATATATAAAATTCATATCTGTGAGGAAATACATTTCATTTTCCAAGGTAATTTTAAAAAGGCCAAAATTAGGTGTGTAAGTTAAACTATATATAGAAAGACTAAGATATTAATTTATTTTGGCACAATAGCAGCAAGGCAGTGTGATAGAGTGTTATCCTCATAGAATTAATTATTGCCCTTTTCCCTGAAAGTTTTATGGTGGCTTTGGCTTTCATTGGACCAAAGCAGCCAGAGAACATTATTCTCTGACAACATTTTATTCTATAATTATTTATATCTGTTCTCTCTCAGGCAGAATGGGAGTCCTTGAAAGTAACCGGTGCAAGGCAGAACAGTGCATCAGTTCTCTGTGTGTTAAATAAATGTGCCACAAGAGTAAGTGTTTGTAGAGTACATAGTGGAGTACATTTCCAATGAATTTGATATTTTGATCTAGCAGAGGGCAAAAGTTGGCTTTAGAGTGGGGTAGAAAATAGCCACAGTTGAGCTGCATTCCTGAATTTTTTGCTGAAATGCTCCTGACGTGAAAATACAGTGTCTGCTCTCACATAACACGTTTTCTCACTGCAGCGACACAATGGTCCCTGGTTTGTGGGGATGCTGCCTAGCTCTCAAACCCCACTCTCTGTTTGCAGAGCTCTCAGTAGCTCATACACTCTCCCAGCAGGATTTCACAGCTTATTTACACCTGCAAATATGTTACGTGCCCAGTCTCAGGGAAGGTTTGATAGGTAAACACTGAAAAAGAGACCTGGAGAAAGGCTGGGTAGGTGGCAGACAGTGGGGAGCATTTACTTATGATTTTTAAAGTTGTCTGAAGCTTTCTCCACACTCTGTGTGGGCACAAGGAAAAGGCAGGTTGGATACTAACTCTGATTTGGTCTTAGTGGCAGCCACACCTTCGGGAGGGCCAGCTTATTCTTCAGAAGAATGGTTTCTTTTCCAGGTTTTCTCAGTTTTATTTTATAGCTCGTCACAAATAATTTTCTAACGGTAAGATAATTTTAACATCAGCAGTGACTTTTAAAGTTTTATTACCATTAATATTGTTATTGTTATTATTATTGTTGTATTGTTGTTGTTATTTGGTTTGACATAAATTTGGAGGCGAAACACTCTTCCAGCTGCAGGTAAAGAGGAGTGGAAGGCAGTGCCAGGAGTGGTGAGTAAACCAGAGCTGTCAGTCTTTCCCTGTGGGTCACGCTGGGAGATGTGGGGGGCTGGTCCTGTGGTTGTGAGGCTCAGCCAGACTTGCAGGCTTTAGAGCATGAAGGCACAATGAGGTACTTGGCAAGTTTTAAACAACACCCAAAGCAAGGCACTTCACAAGCTTGAACTTCGTAAACTTTAACTTAGCCAAACTTTAACTTATCCAGACACAACAAGGCACTTACTAAGGCATTGCCTGGAATTTTTTGGTCTAATTTACAATGTATTTTGAGAAGAAGACAGGAGAAGAAAGAGAAAGGGACACCCAGCATGGTCTGAGCTGCCTTTAAATCCAGAGGAGGGGAGCCCTCAGAACACAGGGTGTGTCCTTTTCTCTGCTCCGCTCCCGTGGGGCCTCCCTAGGCCTGGCTGTGCTTTGATGGTCCCTGTGGGGCCCAGACGGCACCATTTTGGGTGAGGGGCACAGTCTGACATGTTGGGTAAGGGCAAGGGGGGGGAACAGTCCTCCATGTTGTGTCAGCCTGTGGGGTCACTCCGCCATTTTGTGGCTGCCCATGGGTCACTCCCCCATCTTGTGTCAGGCTGTGGGGCCACTCCACCATTTTGCGTCAGGCATTGGGGGAGGTCAGTGTGCCATTTTGGGTAAGGGCATGGTTCACTCTGCTATTTTGCGTCAGCCCATGGGATCACTCTGTCGTGTTGTGTCAGGCTGTGGGTCACTCCACCATTTTGTGTCAGGCTGTGGGGCACTCGCCATGTTGTGTCAGGCTGTGGGGCACTCTGCCATGTTGTGTCAGGCTGTGGGTCACTCTGCCATGTTGTGTCAGGCTGTGGGGCACTCCGCCATGTTGTGTCAGATACTAAATTCCTTCTAGTGGCATCCTTCTGTGCAAATGGGGGTGCTGGATCACCCAGGTTCTACTCTGAATGTGGTTCAGGAAATCTCTGAGAAAAGAAAGAAAGAAGATTACTTTTAGTATGTTTTATATAATTTTTTTTTTTTTTTTGTCAGATAAGGAGATGTATGAACAAAGGGCTTCCTTTGCTGACTATTGACATGTACTATACCCAAGTCCTGGAAGAAATACATGTTGGTTTTCAGTATGTAACACTCCCAGATTAATGCAGGTTCCTTTTGTCATCTGCCTTTAAACCCAGTGAATATTCATCAGCAGCGTTGAGGCAAAGTGAGTAAAATCTAGTTTACTTCATACTACAGGCACTATTAATTATACAGCCAGTGTTAGGTCCACTTGTCCAAAAGATAACATTAGCTCAGACAAAGACACTGGGACGTACAATGTGCCTGTTTGCTACTGGCTTAATCAGCTGTACTCTTGGGACAGTAGGAGCTTTTCTGTTGCCTTTCTCCATCTTTTATTTTCCGCTTTCCAAGAACAGGCAGAGAATGTGTATTCCCATGGGGAAAAAAAGAGCATAAGATTTAATTTAGCAGTTAAATGACACAAGCTCCTCATCAGCATCCCATTCTTGTTCAGAGGGAGTACTCAATACTGTACATTATTTCCTTTCTGTGGAATATAAGTCAAGGTCTTGGTGAAGTGGAGGATTTGTGTCAAAGACAGGCCAATGTGAAAATACAAAAATGTTCTCTTTTCCTGAATTATGCTTCCTGTTTTCGTCTCTGCCAAGCAAGCTAATAAAAACAAATATAAATACAGATAACCGCACGAAAGAAGATATAATTAAGTACCTGGGTTTGAATTAACGGTGCAACAAAAGTATAATCCATGATATGGTTAAAAGTTATTTCATGAATTCCATTCGTTTCAGGTATAATCAGGGCAACATTGCTGAAGTTTAGCTTCTGACTGAAGTAACAGAACTGATTAACAGCTGTTATTGTGAATTTCCATAATGAGGGGAGAACAGGGTCCTGAAATGTCATACCGACGTAGCCTCAAAAATACTTACTTATAATTCCATAGAAACATCAGTGTCTCAGTAAAAGTCAAGCATTTAATCATCTGAAATTAGTGCAGGCCATGATGTTGGTTGTTGTTCCCTAGATTTGCTTAAAAAGATCACTTTTGAGCATTACTTGGCAAGGGCATATTTATTCCTCATTAAATGCAGCTTGCTTCTGCTAGATAAGCTGAGCCAGCATGGAACAGCGTGCAGGAGAAAGCCAGGGCCTTGCTCTGAGTGTAGGAATGGTTCTACAGAAGTAGTGTGCAGGGCGCAGTTTGGAAATGGGCATCACTAGTGATAGAACATCTACATGGATTTGCCAAAATCAGAAGCAAGAGACTAATTCCTTTTAGATAACCAAGATGTATTTGTGTTTTTTAAGATGGCTGGAGAAGGAGGGGAAGCATGGCCCTGTGAGATGATGAAGAGCACCGAGCTGTGACTGCTGTCAGACTTTGAATGAAGAAATTGCATATTGCTTAGAAGGAGCATTTTGGGACAGTGACCTGTATGCCATTAAAGAAATGCTTCATATATCATCATCTAATTTTCTTCTAAAGAAACACAACCTCCAAAGCTCTGAATATTGGCAAAACTTGAAGGGCATAACTAGTAATGTCTTACCTTTGGGCAACAATCTGAAGTCTTTCTCTCACAGCATACATTTTTTACAGTAGTTGGTTCCAGTTTTGTTTTGGTTTTCATTAGCAGATTCCATTACATTTTGTCACTCTGGATGGAGGGATGATAAAAAGCATATTGGGTCGGTGGTGTTCATCTTTACCAAACTGTTTAGGCTCTCAAGTGACCCCTAAGCAAGCTATTAGCAGACCCATTTCTAATACACCTAAATAATTGATCTCTTTTTACTGTGTGGCTGTGGAGAATTTGAAAGAAATCCACAAAGAAGGGTTTGAAAAAGTACAGAGGAAGCACATGGCTCTGGCCTTCAGCCCAGGTGACTTCTGTAGCTCACAACCTTTTGTCTTTAGATGTGATTTGTTTGAGGTTTTTACTGCTGCTAGATTTTTTTTTCTTCTCTTTGCAAGGAAGAAGTCTGCACGATTAATTCTGCTTTCAACACTGGATGTGAAAGTCTGCTTAGAAAGCCCCTGAGTGGAATGGCAGCAGAGAAGAACAAGAAGTGCCTGGTTTTTGTGAGGAGGAACACGCCGTGCTGCTTCCCCAGCCACAGCCACAGAGCCCTCACCAGCAGTCATTCAACTCCTTAGCCTGTGATTGTGCCAAGATCCAGCAGTTATCCCAGGTAATGAGCGAGTTGAGATGAATTGTGATACCCTTTGTGGTTCCTGTCCTTCTCTCCCATCACTTTCTTATCCCACAGCCTGACTGAACTTACATGGGATGCTTATATTAAAATCAGTGGAAAATTCTCAGCGGGCTGAGATCCCACTGACATCTGTTTCTTTCTCGTTCACGTCAGGGACCAGCATGAGGACCTGTACTAGGAGACAGTCCTTGAAATCCAGGTGGAATCACGTCTTTCTTGGGTTAGCCATGGCTGTTCCTCAGAGGCACACAGGAAACGTTTCCTGTAGCATAATCCAAAATTCAGCTAAGTTCAGATGCATGCAGTAACCATTCTCACTGTCCTATCTGCTTACACAGTAGCTGTCTGAAATACAGTGTCTTGCCAAGGGCACAGGATTCAGATTGCCATTTCTTATCCTTGTCTTCAATTCCCATTTCATTGTCCAAACCCCGGAAATTCTGTTTAACTAGAAGGTAGCTGTTTTCGTGAACTAACATGAAGAAAAGCATCCAGTTCTAACTCAGATCAGAAAAATATGAAAAATCCATTGCTTCCCATTGCAAACCTCTTGCAGTAGTTAGTTAATATCTGAATTAAAGGTATAAATGCCTTCTTTCTAGTTTGACTTTTTGGTCTGGCTACAGGTTCCCGCTTTATGTTATTTTTATCCCCAAGACGAAGAGTCTTTTGGCACCTGGTATTTTCCTGTCATGATTATACATCTGTATTCCAACCTTGAATGGTTTTTTTTAGAAGCTGAACAGATTGGCTCCTTAGAGTCTAATCATTGCATGGCACTTTCTCCAGTTCCCAAGTAGAAGCAGAAGGTTTTTTGCACACCTCCAGATTTTGAGTAGACTGTGAAAAATATGGACATCAAAAGTAAATAAAATATTCCAGTATTAGTGTCCTTCAAATGATGTACAGGAGTATCACCTCCTGAGGAGAAAGCCCTGTGGGCTGCACTGAGCCTAGAGCATCCCCTGCTGCTCTGGGCTCGGGATGGCACTCCAAGGCAGGGAACTGGCTGTGGAGTTTGTGGTTATTTTTGTTGTTCTGTGTGAGGCAGTCTTTTACTCCTTAGGTGTTGTTTATTCTTAGAAAGAAAAAAAACCCCAAACACTCAAGTTTGAAACTATCCCAGGAAAAGCATTTAATGTTCTCTCACAGCATTTCCATTCTCTGTCTCAACCCCTACAGCCATTTTATAAAAGCCGCCTGTGCAAAGCAGAAGGTGAAAATGTAAAAAAGAAAAAGGATACAGAATAAACTTTCTCATTATATTTTATATCCCATAATATGCTCACAGCAGCCATGCCTATAAAGTCTAATTCAGGAAAAATACACCTGTTCTTCTCTAAGGATTATATTTTCAAAAGTCACTTTTCCCCATTTCCTGATTCCAGACGGTAGGCTCTGTTTAATTCCCACTAACTGAAATCAGAGATACTACATTTATTCAGTTATGGCCCTCAGGGTCTCATGCATAGCAGGAGTGTTTCAGTGGTTGCATTTCCCAACATGTTGAAGATCTTAGAGGTGAGTAATCAGTGCCATAAAATAGGTGCTCCATTTCTATAGTTATGGGCAAATCCTCACTCTGGTTTTCCTGGTTTTAAGTGCAATGTGCTGGTTTGTCACTGCTGAATGAGGAAATTCACTCAGTCTCCTAATTCTAGAATTATTCAGTCGGTAATTGTCTGGTGATATTATTTCCCCAAAGATAATTTATTTTAGACCCCTTTTTTTCACCAAGTACTTTCAGAACATATAAACAGAAGTTGAGTTGCACTGCAAGGGAATCAGTACTGCTGGAAACATCAACAGTTTTAATAATGAGAGTAGAGCAGATCTGAGGGTTTGTAGTTCCTGCTGTGCACAGGTCCAGGTGAGAGACACAACGGCTTAAAGGGGCATTTGGGGAATTACTGAGGTAGGTGTGACAGCAGTTAACCAAAATTGCTCATTACAGGGAGGGTAGGTGGAAGGAAAGCCAGTTCAGGTGTAAAGTTATCAACACTTTTCTTGTATTCCTGGTGGAAAAGCCATGTCAGGGACTCTGTTCTGTATTGTCTCTCAAGACAGAAGACTTCCACAGGTATGGAAGTGCGTTTGTAGTGCTGAGATTTATCCTGCAATACAGGAAAACTGTAACTGGCTCCTTTGTTTGCCTCAAAGAAACAAAGGAAAACAAACCTTTTATTGTCCATAGAATGCACTGCATTTATTCACCATGCCATCTTTAGTATCACCCACCCATTATCACCACATTAGGTTTCTTCTGAGTCACCTAGCCCTCAGTCTCTCACTCTTCCCTGGGATTTTACCAGTCTTGTTCGTTGTTCTGTTCCCTTGCAGTTTGAATTTATTTTCCTTGGAAGCAGCAGTGCTGTTCCCAGCAGTGCTGTCAGGGCGCTGGCCCTGTAAGCATGTCCATTTTTAAGCAATGCGGATGTTTCCTGATCCGTAATACGCAATAAACAGGTTACCCTCTGGATGGAAGATTAAATCCGTGCTTTTGTTAGCAAGTTGAAGCACAGGCTTTAGCTAAATTATCCTCAATGCCTTTGCCTGGCCATCTGTTTCCAACGGAAATGAATCTTGGGCTTTAATTATAAATCTCTTACAAATATTATTTTTCTTTTCTTTTCTATCTCAATTGCCCTTTTGGAGATTGGTTGAACTCTCCCTGTGTCGTCTGAAAGGTGGGTGGGATCACCAGCGTGGCTCATGGTGTGATTCATTTTTTCTATTAGCCTTGCTGTTAATGACTTTAAATCTATGTGTGCTCTTGCTGCAAGTTGAAGCAAAAATCTGTGTTACCAAACCGTGTTTATAAATTTGCCACAGATATGCGTTATGAAGCAGTCTAAGTACAAACATGTTAAACCATATGGAAAATCCACCCCAATCTTGTTAAATTGTTCCAATGTTTAATTACTCAGATCGTTAGAAGTGTGCACCCTCTTTCTAATTGTTTTTTTAATTCTAATTTCCTGGTCTAGCCCTCAGATCATCTTATAATTCTTTATATTCCCCATGAAGGTGTGCATAGATTGAGACCAAACACAAAAAACTCCTAGTCCAGGTGCTGCTCTCCAACAAAGCATTACTCATCTCAGTAAGGATTTGTCATTAAAATGCTGTGTAGTTTATTATTTTTTTCCAAAGAAAGGGTGAAGTCATTCTTTTTATTTTAAATTAAATGGAGGACAGGGAGGAGGACACAGAATACTCTGGACTAGGGGGTCAGAGGAGTCCTTGGTAAGATCCTCTCTGGAGCTCTTCCCTTTTTCCTGGTAGGTAAAGGGGAGGTATTCACATCTTGTGCAGTGCAGGGCAGCAACTCCTTTTTGTGACCAAGAAAGAAAAGCAAAGCTCACCGAGTTACGCATCCTGGCCCCTTTTCCAGCCCTGCTGGGGAACTTGGCCCTCGCTAGTCAGCACAAAGACCTTGAGCAAGAGAGGAACCTTTTCCTGCCAAGCTTTCCTCCCCAGCAGAGGCCAACTTGCAGCAGCATGGTGTGGAGATGAGTCAGTGCAGGATGGACGTGGGTAAACACTGTTACCCGACCTCTCCATAGACAGCTGCATTTATTGCTTCATCCCAGAACCACTGAGCTGGGCAGGTATTCGACACTCAGCACTGGAATCCTGGGGTATGTGCTGCTCTTCTGCTCTAACTTTTACCCCTGCCACGTTCGGTTCCCCTCCCTCCCCCTCAGCTCTTGGCGCTTGTCATCACTTAGGCTCATTCTCTTCAAAGGAATTCCAGTTTAGAAGAGTGCTGGGTTGCTTTTTGATCTTGAAGGTGCTTTCTCTCCAGAATGACCAGAGTAACTTTTATCAAAACATACTTTATTCGGACGTTCTCATAGCCATGGCTTTATTTGAGTCATCATTACTGGAGGGATTTAAAAGCTGTGTAGGTATGGCACTTGGGGACACAGTTAGGGGTAGCCTTGCTGCCACTGTTAAATCAGCCCATGGGTTTTCTTCCTGTATGCTTCTGCTCTGCTGAGTGCTTCTACAGAAACTGTATCTACACTAAATGCTTCATACAGCTTTTAAAGGAGTCCTGAGAAGGTTTAGCTATACTTTATAGAATGAGATAGGGAAGTATCTTCACACTTACCCCTTTCCCCCCATTTCTGTACTAAGTTCAGTGAATGAAAATGATTCACTCCGATTCGGTCTCATTCCTGCCCAAGCTGTGTTCTTCCCTGAAAAGTACAATATTTCGTTTCATGTTCTCCACGAATACTGTGGCTGTGACTTCTTCCTCCTGTGTTCCTCATAGAGAAGTTTGGCAGCAGCTCCTGTGAAGAACAGGCACCTGAGGAGCATGAGAGAAAAGGTGGGATTGCATCTGGTACTAGCTCTCTGCACCTCTGGGAGAATAATAACCAGCCCTTGGACTACGGGAAAATGCTCCAAGGATTGTTCAGCTGGACCTATAAGTTTCTGGGCTGTGAAATGTAGAATAATAAAAGAGGAGGAGATGGAGGATAATGACAGAGTTCCCCTCAAATGAAGGCTCTGGCTTTACACACTCAGGCTTTGGGAAAAAATAAAGATAGAATTGGCTCATAAAGCAGGAAAGATGTTGATTCTTCATCCAGTTCTGAATGAAGAACTCCAAACAACAAAAGCATTCAGGTGGATTTTTATATGAGCAGATGACTTTAATGTATTCTCAATCACTGTCTATGTGTATGTTTAGTACAAAACCAGGTATTTAGGCAACAGAAGATAATCAAGACACTTGTGTTATGATACAATGTTAAGAAAGTTACTCTCATAGTAAGACAAACAGTTGTATTAATCCTCCTGACCCTGGACTTTGGGCACCTCTACTTTTCCACCCATAAATCCCCCTAAATCAGTGACCTCTGGGTGTTGATGGCTCATGCTAGGCCCTCTCTACGTACCAGCCTTGGGAAATGAAGCTTGGAATATTTGTTTCAGATTCCAGCTGCTGTGCCTGAGGATGCTAGAAGTGTGCTCAGGCTCATTAAATTTGCAGGACTTGGAAGCTGCGCCTGTGGTGACACCACAGACAATATTCCACATGAAACCCAAGCACTGGAACTCTTTGGCATGAGGCACATGCAAGCGCTCGGGAGCAGTTCCAGAGCCGACTCCAACACGTCTCCTTGTTTTTCAGCTGCTGACGAAGAGGTGGTTTGTACAAAAAAAAGTCAGAAGTGAAACAGATGTCCTCGGGGAAGCTGGTGATGGAAATAGTTCTCATGTGAGGCATCACACACACATGGACTGGAGGCTGCTATGGGAGGTTTCTCCAGAGACCAGTGACCTTTCCCACAGATTATGGGGAGCTGGGCTTTCTCCTGCCCTTTTCTCCTGGAGTTTTGTGGGGAAAACAAGATAGAGTGCCAGATGTGGAGTTCATATAGAGGATAAAATCCTTACGGATCTTCATTTCCGCAGGCTAAGAGAGGACAGTGCTTTTTCAAAACATGGATAAGCCAGCTATGCTACTGTACCACTTCAGTTGTTTCCAGCTATAGGCAGAGATCCAGAGACATTCTGGATCCGTAAGATGTGTTCTGGATTCTAAAGAAGGAATCTTTCCCTTTAAGCCTGCTCATTTCTTCAGTCTAACAAACTAATCTGAAAGACTCTATTTATTTTAAACTCTGCTTCTCAATTTGCTTTTGAATTGCTTTCATCTAGAGTGTGAAATTCCAAGTCACTGCAAAAAAGCTGTCTTAGGAATATTCTTGGCAGTACTGCTAGCAGAGAGTACAGGAAACCTCACAAGAGAGCTGGTTCCAGCAGCACTGCCATCCACGTTTCACAGCTGCAGGGACATTGAGAGCAAATCCAAACACCAGCATTTCCCTTCAGCAGATCCTTGCTGGGGTACAGTTACCCAGGACACATCCCTGGAAGAGTCCAAGGCCGGGTTGGAGTGGGTTTGGAGCAACCTGGTCCAGTGGAAGGTGGCCCTGCCGATGCCAGGGGGTGGGATGGATGGTCTGTAAGGTCCCTTCCAACCCAGACTGCTCCGTGTTCCTGTGAATGCTCTTGTAGGCAGCCCCTTGAGCTGCTCAGCATTACTGCACAGGAGTATTGACCTCATCAGTGCACGAAACACATTTTCTGTTGCAGCTGCAAGTTCTTGAATATCACCTTATCTAAAATGTCCTTGAGATGGAAGGGGCCTCAACACCCCTTTTTGGCCAGGAGATTATCCCTGTGGAGAAGACACCATGGAGGAGCCATGAGGCTGCCCTGGAGAGGCCAAGCCGTGGTGACTTTGCCACAAAAAGAGAGAGGCCTTCATTGCAACGGCCCAAAAGTCTTCAGGGAGTAAGAGCAATTCAGAACTGTGTTGCTGACTTCACCCTGTGTGTCAGGGTGTTCCTTGGATGATGCAGGACCTCAGCTTTGGTTTGGATAGGCCGTGCTGCAGCTGTAGGGCTCCTCGGGGTGCCCCTACAGGGAAGGTAACACCAGCAGTACAGCCAGGGGTGTGCACTGACACATGTGCTGGCATCACTGCTCTGCTCTTGGGCTTTCATCTCTTTTTGCCTTCAAGTTTGCAATACAACTAGCACTTTTTAAGCTCATTACTTTCAGAATTATTTTGCTTTTAGGCAGTACAGGTGTTACTTATTTATTGGTCTCACTGAATTTTCTCATTTCTCTGTTGGAAACGACAGATTTTTTTCTAATCCTGGCAACTGCAATAACCACATAATCTCGAACTTGCTCTGGTGTTCATTTAGGTGAAACCACAAGAGAGGTCTCATACAGTTTAAAAAAATACCTGTATAGCAGTGTCGTTGTGGATACGTGTGAACAGTGAGGCGTGGCAGGAAGGAGTTTGTCAGTAATTTTGTCAGTAATTTTTATGCAGAACTCTGACTTACTAGTTTCTATTATATAATATTGAAGCAATACAAATTTCATGGGGCAAATTAATTGCTGAGTAAAACTTCAAAATGGAATAAAACTGGAATAAAAGTCAACTAATATGCTTCTGACACAACTTTCCCAAATATATTAAACCTAAGAAAATGCCTTAAGGTATTTCATAAATAAGGTATTTTAATATTCTTAAGGTATTTCAGGAATAGGAGATATCATTTTCTTGCAATGAATGACTTTAAAACAGAAAACAGTAATCATGTAGAAGGGCAGAGTATTAACAAATACTTGATTGCACTAAATAGTGCTCTTTAAAAATTTTCCTGATTGTCCTGACCTTTTCTTTTTGTCGCTTAGCTGATCCGCATGTTATGAGTTACCAGTTGAATTGGGTGCACAAACAATTAAACCCAGCTCCCAAGTCTGCCAGAATGACTAAAGTAAAAGCAGATGACAGTTAGCAGATATTAGCTATGCAATAGTATTCACTGTTCAGGAAATAATACAAAGCAAGCTATGGAGAGCACCAGGGAAAACACTGGGAAGAAGGAGTATACATTTTTTTCCAGTTATTATATTCCAAAAAAACAGGTCGCACACATACTATGTTTATAGTAAGTAAACTTAGCACGTGGTAGAAGAAAGTCCTGTGAAAATGTCAGCACTCAAAGAAAATTATGTCTTGTACCCTAATGCACACACACACTCCCCAATCACCAGGAGCCAGCTTTTGTGGTAAACAGAAGATTTCCTTACAGGTTTTTATTCAGTCAGTATGAAATCTTTGAATTTTGCCATACTGGTCAACCTGCAAAACTTACCAAAAAATCCCTTTTGGTCTCTTAATCCACCTGCTTTTGCAGCACACCCTTTGGCTGCAGAGGGCTGAGGGCTTGCTTCTCATGCAGGAATCACAACTTGGGTCTTATTATTCACTTATTTTTCACACATCTTACCCTCTTGCTAATGCTTTTTTCATAGCTACATGTTTTTCAGAGACTTTAGTAAAGTTCCTTGTGAAGTATTCGTGAAGTATGAAAATCACTTAACTGATTAGACAGAGATATAATTTACTAATATTTTCAAGATAAAAGAGACTGAATAACCTTTTTTGCTCCCGAAGTGGATTTAACTTCACAAAGAAGGAACATATGGTTTCATCTTTTGCTAAGGTATTACTTTTATGCTTTTTCCTTTGGCTTTTCTTTTGGATGTAAAATAAATAATCCATGCAGAAAATGGAAAGTAATGGTGTAAGGACTGAAAACTCTAAATCAAGCAGTGGACCGTGGAAGGAGAGCTGTGTGGAGGTGAAGGGTACCCTCAGGACTTACTTACCTGTATCTAGATAATTTACTTTTGTTTTAAGAGACTGCTTGTGTCCAATTACGGTCACTTTGCATTGATGTAACTGTCAGGCTTGATTTGTGTACACAATGATTGTACAAAATCACACACAGGTGAAATATTGCCTGGCAAGTCCGGTGTAACTCCAGGGAAGGTTTTTTCTCTACCACTTATTTTGCTGTGACTTGGAAACCAATAGGAAGGTGCTGGTGGGATGAGTACCCGGCGTGGGCATTCTGTATCTCCTGTTAGTGATGCTGGTTGCTGGCTCTGACTTCCCACTCCAGGGCTACACCAGAGGCTTGGCAGTGTGGGAGCAAGGAGAATCCAAATCCAGGATTTGGTGTTACGGAGTGCAATAGGCAAGGGAATGAGCTGGAACAGGCGAAAGCTGCCCAGCATTCCCCTCCACCACGTATGGTAAGTGTGTTCTAATATTGTTTTCATATATTTAATATAATCGAGTGTGTTTTTCCTGGGAAGGTGTGGGAGTTGGTTGGGAGTGGTGATGTTTTTCAACAGTTGCTCATTCTCAGTACGAGAAATGCTTGAAAAAGTTGGCCTATCCAGTCGAAACTCTGAGAAATTTCCAGGCAGGTGAGATATGGAGGCACTCATTGGGTTGTAAACTCTCACTGTGCTTTACTAAAATATTACAAGACTTCTGTTCATTGTCCACGTGTGTTCAAAATGCAGTTTTACATCTTTGTAAGATTCCGTTCCTCTTCCCTGCAGCAGCACCTTAGCACTCCCCAGGAGCAGGCTCTTCCTGCCGGCTTGGAAAGCATTTTACCTACTCTAAACACAGCCAGCCTTTGGAATAAACAGAGCTACCAATGAGATCTGCAGGCCTTGGAGCAGGGACAGCCTGGTGCAGGGTAACACCGTCACCCGCCCGCTCACACACGGGCTGCACAGATGCTCAGAAACACTTATCTACAAAACCCCCCCAAATCTCCCTTACTGCGCAGAAACTATCAGCACAGACCAGTAAAACTACAGGGTTTTTTCATAGCTTGGCAGGAATCGCTGTAATGACTCTCAGCATGCAATAATATTTTCCCCTTGGAGTTTGGAGAGTAAGAGTTAAGAGAGCTCAAATCCTGTATTATTCTGGGCAGCTGTAAAGGAAAGTATTTTGTATTTGGTCAAGAGGAATTGCTGGAGCGTGTACTTCCAATTGAAAGTGCTCACCAAACTGAAGTGGTCTAATTTGAAACTACCATAGTTGTTCACAAGTTTTAATACTTGCATTAGTTTGATCAAGGAGAGGGGAAATGAATACAAAAAAAAGAAAAGCATAACACATATACACACAGTTTGCTTATCTTTGCCCTCTTTTAGGAAAATGATTGTTGTACATTTTATCCACAGAAAGGGAATCAAGCCGTTGTTTAATTCCTGTAGTGTTCCAAATATTGCTTCTGCAATGATCTCTTATGGAATGTCAGCGGAACAGCTTTTGAGTTGATGTGAACTGTCAGGGGTCCTTAGGCTTTCTGGTTTTTACTGTATTGGTGACTAAGTTGTTAAAGCCTAAGGCTAAAGGGAACTTCTGCATGTAGCCACAGAGACAACGTTCAAAAATATTTACAGTCAAGAATAATGCAAAAAGAGAGAGAACGAATATACAAGTGGTGGCTTAAATGCTTTTATTGCTTTGGTGTCTGCATTTCAGCAGCTGGTACGGCTGTTAGAGTCCTTTTACATTAAAAAGGAAAGGAGAGAAGGAAGAGCAGGATATCTGGGGGAAAAATAATAAAAGAGAAAACAAAATTATAGCTTTTGGGACAGTAATTATTCTTTGCGAGTGCAGCAATTCAAATGGGCCATAAGTGGGTCAAATGAAGGTGAACGTGAAGAACCGCAGCAGATCCAATGTGTGCTTGCTGTGTGCTTGCATGGTCTGATCTCACAGTCTGTTCCGGGGAGTGCCCCACATGCCGTGGTTATGCCCAGTGACAGCTGTCCCTCGCGGGTGGTTCCCCCGGAATGGCTGCAGGCGATCAGATAACCAAGGCTGCCCGCCTGCTATTCCCAGCTCTTCCTTGTTCCCTCATGCCTTTTCCTTTAGGTCAGAGCTTTCCTCTCTGACCAGCAGAGCCCTGTGTCATATATGGAACACCAGTTATCTATGCAGTCTGCCTCCACTAGAGAGAAAATGGTAATGCCTCATGTTTCTTCCATGCCCCATCATAAATCTGTCACTTTGAAAAATAAAAAGAAGGAGTTAAATTAATTACTCTTATATTGATTCCACTTGGCCAGATTCATTAGGCAATCCTATGCCTGCATAAACCCCCCAAATACCGCCCTGGGTAAAACCTGGCAGAGAAATGCATTGGACTCATTTATATTTCATTGTTTTAAGTGGTTTCCTCTGTAAATATTTCATAGATGATGTATATATCAAGGTGAATATTGAAGCAGAAAACTTTAAAAATCCTTTACTGCAAACTTTCATGGTTCCTGATAGGGTAACCTTTCTTAATCAGAAAAGAACTAACAGCTCTCTCCTAGCACAAGCTGATTGGATTTTTACAAATGGTGAGTAATTGCCTAAATACCAACACCTGTACAAATACTTGCCATTAACAAACTGCATTAATTAGTAAATGCTTGCACACAAGACTGTAGCAGTGGCTCACCTGCACACAAGTCTTTGCATTCACATCAACATGTATTATTTGAACCAAAATTGAACTTCTATGTCAGGATGTAGAACAGGAGAGGTGCCCATTAATTTCTTCCATGCTTCTAATACTTGACAGCAAAAGCATTAACTTACTATTTATTTATTATTATTACTGTTCCTTTACACTTCAGCTGATTCACAGAGACCATCATGCTCCAAATTTGTAATTTATAGAGAGGATGGAGATGGCTCAATGTAAGTAAAGCCATAGTAGCTTACAGAGTAGTGACCCAGGAAGAGTCTTATGTGGTAATTGATAGCAAAACTAAACATTAGGCTTGTAATCATGCAGGGGCCATCAAAATTAATTGTACTTGAGTGCAAACCGTTGAAAAGCTAAATCTCTTCAGGGGAGGATTTGTGGAAGTGCAGTATCCTTCAGGGAACCATGCAAATCTGCATTGCAATGGCCTGTTTCCTGAGGTTTCCTCAGGGATCACAGAGAATTTATAGGGAGTCTGTATTTTTTTGTAGTCATGCTGCCTTTACCAGCTGCGCAAATTCTTCCTTGAACAGCTACATTCCCCAAAAGCAATTACAGGAAATGCTGGTATCCTTATTTTCATTGCCTTTGGTTGTTCTGCAGAGACAGCTTCTCTCTAAGAAGTACCCAGAGCATGCACGATGTATGAGGGAGAAGAGCCTGCATTTTTATCCTTCACACTGAGGGTATTAGGAAAACACTGTTATGTTTGCATGCACATTGTATGCAGCTGAATGGGAACAATGTTTGTGATTGCAAAAGAAATACTAAAAAGAGCCTTGACATGTTGTGCTTGTGTTGTGTAAGACTAGATACCCAAGGCCATTCAGACCAGAGATTTAATT
The DNA here is from genome assembly GCA_013389985.1 of Dryoscopus gambensis. Taxonomy (NCBI): domain Eukaryota; kingdom Metazoa; phylum Chordata; class Aves; order Passeriformes; family Malaconotidae; genus Dryoscopus; species Dryoscopus gambensis. The sequence continues at coordinate 273,278 of WEIT01016959.1, read as the reverse complement.
CCTGCTCTTATCTCTTCTTGTGTTGCTGCCTGGGAATTCATTATCTTTATCAATACAGAAAAATAAGCTCTTTTCTTTTAAAGCAACAGCACAGTAAAAGAAAGCAAATCGTGACCTCGTTTGTTGGTAGCAGTGGTGAGATGAACTGCAGCTCTGACCTATTTCTCCAGAGATACAATTATCTGCTGTAATGGTACCATTTTGCTTCTTAAATCCTGGATTATTGTAATTTGAGATTTAGAGAAGTTACTCTCTCTCTTGTTACAGACCTTGGTCCTTCATGGCCAAGCCAGCATGAGGGATGAATGAATACACAAGGGAGCAAAGACAAGGCATGGGGTCAAGCCAGAAGGAATTGGTAATTTTCATTGTAATATTTTATAGATATAATTTAATAAGTTGCCCATGTAATCCATATAATTTTGTTTATTTCCATGTACATATAAAATATATGTTTATTTTAATAATTTTTAATATATATGTGAAAAAATGTACTTCGCTATCCATGTGTGTCCCCAGATGGAATGATCTAGACCAGGGTCACGTGGTGAGGGATCTGGGTTTTGTTCACTTGTCTGGCAAACTCCACTTTGCTGAGACATGATCAGCCTCTCTGTGCACCATGGGAGTGATAAATATAACAGACTTGAAGAAATCAAGTTGTTAGATATTCAGAACCAAACCCCTTGGTGATACAAGTTGACACAGCTGTCTTTAAATCAATTTAATACTTGCTTAAATCAGTGGAAGGAAAGTGAATTTCATTGCTTGAGGATCTGATATTTATAATCTGATTTCATTTTTTATTTATTAGCAGTGTATACAACCTTACAGTAAAAACTGTTTTTCCTCTGAGTTTTATATTTATCTGTATCACCAAAATGAACAGAAAATATGTTCATATGTTTTCCTCACGTCAAATTTTCATAGTAAATTTTCAACCTTCAGAACATACCATTGATTCAGTGGGTTCTTGGTTGTGTTTGGTCAAAGCTGGACTCGATGGTCTTGGAGATCTTTTCCAGCCCCAGTAATTCCATGATTCCATGGTTTTTGTTGTCTTACCACTTGGGATGGTGTGAGCAGCATTTACAGCAACACTGTGCTGGTAACAAATACAGTCCTGCCAAGCAGCAGAAATCGTGAGTCAGGTTCTCACCCAGCACAGGATCAGCTCTAAAACCTGAGTTTTCAGCAAAAAAAGCCCTAACAAACCAAACCAACAAAACCAGCTCATATCTTTTTATTTACCCACTGCTTTCTACCACATGTTCAGTTTTGCCCCAGCCTGTAAACACTGACAAAACACGTAACACCACGACTCTTCCACAGTTGTGTACCAAGTGCTATGAACTCAATTCCCCACTGTCACCCACAACAGTGCACAGACCATTCAGGCCGTGCATTTCACAGCAGTGTGACTTATTTTATTCAATCCTCCTAATTGTGCCTGCCTTCAGTCAAACAGGAAATCATTCCCTTTTTGGTCACAGATCTACTCTGTAGAGGGTGATCACATAAAATGGTTGTTCAGGGCTGGCTTTTCCTCCAGTGCATTTCATCCCTGTCAGGGACATGCCATGAGCGCCACCCACGGACTCCATGCATTTTAAAGAGCTCTGCCATGGCTGCAGGAAGCTGAGGTCGAGCAAGGACAAGTAAACTACAACTGGAACTGCTCTTCGTGAGGGGCCTCGTTTGTGTTTGGATTGCTGTGCGAAGTCATTAAGTTTTGCTGGGGGGGAATGGTGCTGGCTGAGGTTTTGAGAAAGACATTTATGGCTCCATCCCTGGAGGGCTGACAGGCAGGCTCAGCATCTGCTGGCCTCAGAGAGGGATGCAGGGAGAGCACGAGGATTTGGTGGAAAACAGGACAGGCTTGGGCTGAGGCAGCAGACAAAGATGAAAAATTCCTGCTGTTGTTTAAATTACTTCAACAAATTTTAAATCTTTCCCAACCAGGTAGCAAAGAAGGGATTGAGATTCCACTAATGGGAAGGAGATATTGCCATAGTTTACCCAAAAATGAGACAACATTTTGTTCTTCCTGAGGGATGTGCACTGGGAGCAGGCAAAAGGTGGGTGCCTCAAAGTCACAAGAGAGTTTGGCTATAAAAATGAGAACGCATACTAAAATCTCCAGCACTAACTCTAAGAGTAAATCAAACATTTTCCTTGTTCCCTAAACACAACAACTCAGCAAATGCATCAGAAAAGGCAGATGAATAATCGAGCCAATCTTGGTTCACAGCTGTCCAGGGAATTTCAGGTACTCTTGGAATCTTGTGGCTCCTAACATGGCAGTAACGCGCATTTCCTAGATAGGACTTTCTTTAGAGTTTTCTTCTTTTTTTCTACGCACAAACCTTTCTTTTGTGATAGTAAGAAACATACATTACGATGTCTTCCACTATATGATCAGGTTGTTATGGTTATTATCATAATTAATTACTTCAATTTCCCTTAAAATATTCCCTTCGTTTCATGGTCAAGAAAATTTATAAATGTCCACTAATTAACAGTTACCCAGTATATATTGAAGTAAAATTCCTAAGAACATCAAAAGAGATCTTGTTAAAGACTGAAAATGGTGAAGCTGGTTATAAAGATTTCTCAGTGGATAAGAATCACCAGCCATGCAATAATCTAATACACACAGACAAAAATATGTGTGTCCTTTAGTATAGCTGTAATATAAGTACTAGTTGCCTTTTACATGATGCAATGTTTAATATTAATTAAAGTTTTGAGACTTTACATCAAATCCTGGATTATTAATAATATCCCATAGGCATTTTTCAGCTGTTTATCTCCACTTTGCTACAACTGTAGTAACAGTAATTTGTTGCTAAGAAAAACATAAATACATTTGTTACAATGTAGCTTGTTTGGGGGGGTTTTGGTTATTAAAATTAGAGACTGTGTTGTAACATCACTACAACTTAAAAACATAAACAGAAGAACTTTATCAAGTAGTAAATAGTTGATCAATTTTGAATCAGATTTTAAAGTATGAAATTTTGACCAGAATAGGAGAAGGTTTTAAATGCTGATTAAAACCAAATATGTTTAGAATCTGTGTCCAGCTCTGCCCTCTCCTCCTTCATTGCATGCTACCTCAAATGTTAGTCTAGGAAGAACTGGAAATAAAATTGTCTTCACCATCTGTTATCTGACATTTGGAAGAAGTCCTTGTTTGACTAGTAATGAGAGAATTAGGAGCAGTTGGGCTATAAATCATTACCCTCAAATTTACAAATCTGGTACATTTTTAAAGGCAAAACAGATAATGCCCTATGTGGAAAGGACTGCATTCCCCAAGAAACAGAGGCTCATCCAAGCATTCAAATACCAAACAGATGGAGGAACCTTTCAAGGGAATATACGTAGGGGAAAAAATTACTGAGAAATACAAGGTAAGAGGAGCTCAACAGGGCCACAGAAAGTGTTCATGACCCAGGGATTATCCTTTCCAAAACTACACGGAAGACGCAACTAGGAAGAAAAGCATTCTTCTAACACAAACATCCAATGAGAAAATAACATACAGCAACATGGGATTATCCCCCAAACAATGAAATTGAAAAGGATTTCCCATCCTAATTACGTCAACTTTATAAGGATCAAGTTTAGACAAAATATCTGAAAGCTGACTTGACAACTTCACAGAGGAAGGAGAAAATCAAAAACAGACCCAGATGTTCCGTGTTACGGGCGACTTCATATTAATGAATCATACCCATTATATAAGCAAAGGACGGGGGAAAGGACCACGGGAAGGTCACCCAAGAGCTCCCTGTTGTGCTGGGCACTGGGAAAACACGGAGCGTGAGAAGGGCTCAAGCTCCGAGTCAAAGCTGGGGAAGTGCAGAATGGTGGCTCCAAGGGCGTGTGCCTGGGAAGGGGTTTGGCCATGCAGGTGAAGGGCAGGGAGAAAGGAAGAGAAGTCTGATGAGGAGACTGCAGAGCTGTCATGAGGAAGGGCTGTGGGAATGGCAAAACAAGGCAGAAGGGAATAGCTGGTATGGGGTCAGTCAGGGCTGGGGACAGTTTGCTGGTAGGCTTCCTGTGGGGATGGGTGACGATGAGGAAGGAAAGTGCTAGCTGGATCCTACCTGGTGGCAACGTTGTGTTAATGCAGTGCTGGTTACAGGGATTTGTGGTGCTGTAGTACACCAAAAGATGATGGATAGGCAGATGAAGAGATATGTACTCTTTTGGGGGACAGAAATAGAGGAGGTAGATCTCGCTGACTGCAGCAGATTGTGCTTTCAACAAATGTGAACAGCCTTTGGGTAAGAAAGCTGTGAATAATTTCTGTGTCTGTTTCGGCATGCTGTGTCAGTTGCTCATAGAGATGATTAACATGCCTCAACACTGTCACATCGGAAGATTATGCTGTGAAGGTCCCCTCCAAATCCCCACTTCCCACACTCGTAAGGCACAGGAATTTGTGTGTGTGTAGGAGTCCAGCAGGCATCCTGGCCCTAAGAGGTGACTGTATCTGTTACTGTACGTGACATACACTCTTGTGCCCCATAGGAGTGAAAATGGAAGGTGGTTCTTCTCCAGACATCCAAAGGGAACATTCTGCCTCAGCTGTGGCTCTCCTCTTCCCACCCTTCCTATGCATTTTATTTGCTTGCCCACTGGAGAAAAGGAATAGGTAAGAAAAGCCTAATTGAGGCAAGATTAATGCAGTTCCACTGAGAATAAGGGAAAGATTTATTCTCTCCCTCCCTTCTACACATGTCTTGCTATGGACTCTGCCTCGCCTAACATATGTACCTTTATTCATTTACTTCCTGCTGGTCACCTGGGAGAAGCCTATCTCACGGAATTTATTGCCTTGGCTGCCTTGTTTCTGGCCATGCTAACAGTAAGATGTAGTGAATGCTCATGTATTTGTCTTATTCTCAGATGTGAGTGAAAGGGATTTATCTATGCTGAAAAATATGTACTTTTGGCTTGGTACAGCCAGGAGTTACCGTAAAGAAAACGTTGAAACTGGAGCCTCTGAGCTGGCAAGAAATGTAAAGCTTTGAAAGAGTGGGACCCAGAGGGGCTGCTGAAATAAAGCATCATGTTCCGAAGGAATGGGCAGCCTTGGGATCCTGCTCTGTGATTTTCTTTCTCTGAGCCCACTCTCACCTTGGGCTGACAACGTTAGCAAGTGATGGAGGAAGGAAATGCTTATTTTAAATGCCTGTTTGATGAAAGACTGTGAGAGGAGACGAGGAGAACATAGGAGCACAATTTAATTTCTGTGTAATTGACTCCGGCAAGAGGAAGGGGCCTGGGCCAAGCCCTGTGTGAGGTGTGTTCTTGCTAAACTTGTCCTTGAGACTGGCAGACCAGAGAGTCCTTTACAGCTCTTTCCGGAAAGAACATATCTGAAGGTCACCCTGCAGCATCACTGTAATATTTTATCCAGAAAAGAGGCATCTTTACCCAATTGTCAGACTCTCAAACCTGTCATTGGCATTAATAAGCTTGAAACAGGCCCTGGGCTTTTTTCCCCAACAGCTGCATTTACTGAAATTGTCTATACTTTTCTATATTCAAAATGTCATTTTCATTTTCACTTTTCAGCACAGGAAGGCAGCTGTCCTTTTCTTGTTCACGTACAACCTGCCCTTGACATTTCACAACTTCGCATCTTGCCAAACACAGAACTCCTGAAACAAAGTGGTTTTGGAGTGGTGTGAGTGATGCTCCTGGTCCTGCTTCCCGAACTGCTCCGAAGCTGCCACGGACAGCATGGGGACCAAAGGTATATTTAAAAAGCTCTCAGCGTTTCAGCTCCGCTGTCCAAATGAATCTTTTCATGCCCTTCGCTTCCCTTTCTTTGAAGTGCAAGTTTTCACTTATAGTCACTGCTATCACCTTTTCCTTCTTCTCTTAGCCCATGCCTAGGGATGAAGGGAATGCTGTTGAACAGAGCAAGGAAATTAAAACAGCAATATTTATCCTGCTGTACTGTGGCTTTCATTTCCTTCAAAGCCAGACTGCTTTTTAACCTGCAGTTCTCTTTTTTTAGCCCAAGCTTGTGGTTTTGGGGGCATCTACTCGAAAGTGTTTTTATTAAGTTCTCAATTGTCACTTTCTTCAGTTTAATTCTATTTTCTCTGACACCTCATGTTCCTTAAAATTGGTTTTGGCTTGTGGAACTGTCTCTTAAACACCAACTAAAATATACTGTTATTTAGTACTGGAAATGGCTTCTTGTGTTTGGGGACTCTTCTGTAATTTGTAGAAATCCTGAAGCTGTTTCAGCAGTAGAGGCCCGAGGCTGCCATCAAACGACAGGCAGTTACTTATCCCTCCACTTAGTGCTCAAGGATGTTCTTGTTGAAGAAACTGAGGGTCAGTTCCTCTTTGTGCTTCAGTTTGTAGGGCTTTGCTCAAGACACTGAGTGTCCAGTTTGTTGTCATCATGATTACCTACATTTTTTATATTTACTGATGTTACTTCCCCTTTACCCATTTGCTTCTGGCTCCAAGCAGTGATTTAACATTTAATTTAGAAAGAACAAAAGCAACCAAACCAACCCCCAAGCCCCACCAGATGCAAGTGCTGGTAGCTCAGATGGATGCAGGCTAACCAATATAAAATTCCAAACGTTTTTATTTTTCTGCAGCAATAAATTTAAATTACACCGTCCCTTTTGCTAAGCAGCTCCTTGATATTTCTCTTGCCATCTTGACTCCTGGTAAGTGATTTTTGCCTTCTCTTTTCTGTTTTTCCTTTTCCATTCTGTCTTGGTTCATGGGTCTCCTTACCAGTGTACCCTTGGCTCACCACAACATGAGAACTATCCAAGATGCCTTAGAACTTTTTACACAGCCAGTGAGGCACTTATGGATTTCCTCTTTTCCTGTGGGACAGGGAGGATTTCTGTGGGGATCCTGAAAGCAAGCCAGGGAAGCAAACTGGGCTTTTGAATCTCTTCACTGCCTTCAGGACTCCCATTAGTCAGTTGATGTGTGCGGTGAACTAATTTTCTACCATTTATTTGTTTCCCTGTATGAGCACACTGATCACATTTAATACCTTTTTGGGGAAAGGAAATGAGATGGTAATTTGGGAGTTATTTCTGAGCGATGATGTTCATTTTAAATAAGAAGACTCTGTTGCTGCAAGGAACTAACAATTGTTTTCACCTAATGAGTAGTCAGTAGCATTTGAAAATGATTTCCACTGATCCATCTCCAAATGAAAAAGTGGCATTTCTCCTCTCAATCTGAGATCAATGCAGAGAATTTTATCTTAATCTTCCCTGAACCATCCAACCTCCCAGACTAATGGTTGCAATCAAGCGGTGGGCAGGTCACAGATACCAGCCCCCAGGGGGTTGTGGTGACTGTGAGTTAGCAATTTCACAGCAATTTTACTGCAAGACAGGTCACCGAGAGACATTTTAACCTCGGCAATTATTTTTCACAATGTCAATGACATCATGAAAGGAGCCAGAAATGAATTTCTTTGGACAATTATAAGCAGAGATTGCTCTTGACCCTGATATTTATGGGGTGCCAACCGTCAGGAGAGGTTATATGGGTCTCCAGAGCAACCCTGCCAAAACTTCGGAGAAGTTCTGAAATAGCAATAATCCATGATTTCATTGTGCCTGGCTAATTGTTTTTCCTGAAAGAAAAGCTCATGTTTGGCAGGTTCCTTTGTAACAAGAAGATAGCAAAGGTTGTAAATCCCTGGACAGCTATTACTGCACAATCAGACTTGGTAACTCACATATATCTCCCCTGGAAACACAGTAATGCGCTGCTAAAGTCAGGGAAAAAATGGGATTTGGGGCCTTTACGAGCTGCACAGAGAATCTTGAGACTGTTTTTAAGAAATGATTAGTTAGGAAATAGAGCGGTATGGTATAGATCAGTATGATATATATCAGTGTATGTATGTGCAATATGTATACAGTGGAGTGGTCTGCAAGTTCACTAATGCAAAAAACACTATGTAGAATGCAATTTTTTTGAGCACAGTGGGGACAGAAACACAACTGTTTCCCACAGAAACAAATTATTTCTATCACTGTTTATAAATGAACACAGGTAAGAGGAAAAATGTTGGTGAATCAAAAATCTGGTATACTCTACTCCACTAATGTTCCAACCCAAACTTTCTCTTCTCTCATGGAGAGGGAGGGAGTCTCCTCTTTTGGACTAAATCCATGTTCAATCTTGGCTGTCTCTAGTTGAGTGTCTGAGCATCTAGTTTCCTTATCACTTGGACCAATTTTTTAGAGATAGGCTTGGCTTTGTCTTGTTCAGATGATGGTTAAATGGGATTTGTGGTGCCAGAATTTATCATAGTAGATATAGTATTTTTTTCTATTTTAAGCAGGCATAAAGAAGGGCTGGTGAGATGTCCCCCAAATAATAATTATAATCAGATTTAATTTAATTTTAAGTAATGTGTAGAATTTGGCTTTACCGTATTTAAAAAAGAGAAAACCCATTCTGAAAAGCTGCCAACGGATGGAACAGCCTGATCTGAACAGCCATTCAAGGATGACAGGGAAAAGGAAAACCTGTCTTCTAATCAGAGCCTGAAACCAAAGACTGAGAGAGGATGCAGTTGCACTCTGAACACAGAAATGGTATTAACAGCATTTGGGGACAAGCTTAATGGAAATTAAAGGATAACACTGGAGCTGAACAAATGGCTCCAAGCTGAAAATGGATATGTGTGGGCTGGCTATGAAGCAAAGTTTTCTAACTGATAATGTTGTATTGGCTTGGAGTAGAATTTAAATCTGATTAGCAGAGGAAGGCAAGCAGTGAAGCCTGCCCATATTATAGATGGCTGATAGGGCCCAGAAACATCTTTCGGGTCCTGTATGTTCAATTCCTGCATGCCTACAACAAAGACAAGGCCTGTGGGCAACCTGACCTGCAAAGGAATCGAGTAAAAAAAATTGGCAAGAGAACCAAGTAGCTCATAAATTCCTTGCTGAAATTTCCTATTGCCTCAAATGTTGTCATTCACATTGCAGTTTCATAGATTCAGCCCTTTCTGTTCCTATCAAGCTGTTTAAAATGAACTAGAAAAGGCTCACTTAGGCATATGTATTTGTAAATTAATTAAAAATGGGACAGCAAGAAAAGACATTTTCTCTGCTCCAGGATGTCCTGTGGGAGCCCTTTCATTCCCTACTGCTATTTTCCTAAATGACCTTTTCAGTTTTAATGACGTCCAGGTAGTTGCCAAGCTCTCAGGTAACCTCTCCAGAAGGCCTGGCTGGAAAGCCAGCAATTCACGCCAGGCAGGAGTGAGTGAGGCCAGGCTCCCCATAACCAGCAGCTTCTCGGGGTGAGCTCATTACCTGCTGGCAGCGTTTGAATGCTCTGGCAGGTGTGTTAGAGCCAGAGGATCAGCAGCATCAGAGGATGCCCGTGCCTGTCTCCCTGCCTCCCCCAGCCCGGTACTCTGGGTGCAGGCCCCTCTGAGCTGAGCCAGCACCTCGGGCACGCTGCACAAACCTCTGAGGAGAGCAGCTGCTCTTGGCTCAGCAGCATCGGAAGATAAACATTCATTTCTTGAGCAGTTTGCCTCCTGTTCAGGCATTATGAAAATGCGGAGGTGCTTCTACGCTGAATCTCCCTGGTTCCTTGTTATTCCATTCACTTAGCTTAGTGTAACCTAAATTTTCAGCTTGAGAAAGATTTCAAGTGACAGGCATTATTTATGATGCCCGTAACTTCAACTGTGGCATTTGCTTATAAATAATTTGTATAAAAGCATATGCGTTCCTTTTATAGAGACACAGGAGATAATTCCATTACCAGTAGTTCAGTTATTAAACATATTCATCCACCTTAAAAAAAAAGGAGTCTGAAAGGCAGAGGAAATGTGCTGTACTGGGAAGAATATTTGGGACTGATATTCAAGCCTACTTGTTAAGAAAAAAACACTGTGGGAAGTGCCCCAACCCTGTGTCTTTTTCACACCAGAAACTTGTAATATTTCTAGGAGCTCCCCGAAACAGGCATAGTTGGTAAAACGAGTACTTTACTGGTACTTCATGATTTTAATCTTTTTTTTTTTTTGCTTTGAAAATAAATGAGTAAACCTTGACTGCAGGGAGAGCAGAAAACTGCACAGAACCACTTTGCTTTAATCATCTAGAAAATACCTTTTCCTCAAATCAGAGGTTTCAAGGTCAAGTAGATGTCCTCTTGTTTTTCAGCTGAGATTGGGAAGGTGATGAGAGAAACAATACAGCCAGAATCTTGTCTCCACATCCTGAAGTAAAGAAGAAATTGTACATCATGGATAAACTAATTTTTCTGCGTATGATGGGTGAGTTTATGCATGAGCCATTGTTGTTTATAGTTCCAGAGATGCTAAATTACAAATGCAGATGAGGGCTGTATATTAACACTTGGGAAACAGCTTTCTGAACCCTTTGGTAGGGCTGTTGAACTAAACACAAAGCTTTTATCTCCCCGAATCTCTCCGGGCATATTAATCCTTCACTTAGAGATTTGTCAGATGAAAAGCTGCTTGAATGGTTTGACATTTTTTTAATTGTGTCTGAATTGTATTGGTGCTGTGTACAGATCACATAGAGCCGGGTTCAGGACTCCCAGGAAGCTCCTGTGATGCCTCTGGGGTGTGCAGGACACGGCGCTGCCCTGCTGCTGCTGCTGCTGCTGCTGCCGGGAGCAGCGTGGCTGGGGCTGAGGAGCAGCCCAGCACTCACAGCTTCACTGATGAGCCCAGCAGTGGGGTCTGGCACACACAGCACTGCGCAGGAAGGAGCTTGTGTGGGAAGGGCAAGCCAACAATTCTGTGCACATGGCATCACAGACTGCTGGGGGCTGGAAGGGACAGCTCAGCTCACTCCACCCTCTGCCGTGGGCAGGGACACCTTCCCTATCCCAGGCTGCTCCAAGCCCTGTCCAGCCTGACCTTGGGCACTTGCAGGGATGGGGCAGCCACAGCTTCTCTGGGCACCCTGTGCCAGGGCCTGCCCACCCTCACAGGGAAGAATTTCTTCGTGCCTGGCACTTCCTTCTGCTGCCAGAGACCAGGGCTGGGGGGTCGGTGGTTTGACACAGCCCCCTGTTTCTTAGGCTCTTAGGCTCATTGGATCCTACAAATCCTTACTTACCAAGCAATCTTCTCCCGTGTAAGTAGCTTTGAGCACTCAGGCAATACAGGAATCTTTATCTGAGCATCAGAGCCACGTTTGCTATGAAACAAAATAGGTCACAGTCATTTTTCTGTAAGGCTTTCACCTGGCAGATCCACACCAAAGGTGAGCTGGTTCTCTGGGTTGGAGGGGAAGCCTGCTTTTTTATGCCAAGTCCTTTGCCAGCCATTCTTAAAGCTTATCATACCCAGTTATTCTACACAGAAAGGACACTCATTTTTTCTGCAAAATGGGAGAATAGCAGCCTAATTTAATGCAATCCCTGCAATGTCTCTTTTGAAGCTCAGATAGGATTCAGAGATGTTCAGCCTGTTCCAGTTCTGAATCTCCTACTGAGTTTTGAAAAATTATTATTCAAATCTTCCTTTAATTTTAACTTAGTTTTCTTCCCCTTTTTCTATAAAATTTGTCAGAATCAAGGCAATACCTTTGAAAGTATTTTCAGAAAGAAAACTTGATTGCTGTTTTCTACGTAGTCCTGAAATCAAGCAGTGGGTACAGAAATACAGTGGACAAGAATTCAGGCCCTGAAGCAGCATTTAGTTCTGTTCTGTAGGAAGGCAGAGAAGTAATTTTGTGCCACAAGTAAGCTTGGTCTCCTTTACAAACCAAAATGTACCATTCCCCTAATGGCAATGCCAGTTTTCCAGCTTGCCATTTGTACACTTGCTCATTCTTACACACTGCAGTATGAAAGAACATACTTCCTTTCAGTGTGAAAGAGCAAAAAGTGGTGGAATCTGAAGTCCAACCATTTTTTCTCCATTTTCCCACCAGCAACCCAAGACTTTCTTCATGCTGAATTAGCCACAAATGGAGAAGGTGGAGAGACCACCTGGATTGTGAATAGCACCATCATTGTACATGAGTAGTGTGGGGCTCTTTGTGTATCCTGCACGTATAAAAATGTGTAACAAAGGACAAAATATATAATGAATCTCACTGAAATGGATGATTAATATGTGAACATAAAAAATTAATATATTGTCACAATAGTATAGAAAAGAAAATAAAAATAGTTATGATTTTACTTATGAAGAATACCAGAGATTATGTAGGGACAGAAGTGTTTACATTTCATGTTTTTGCATTCCAGTTTTACATTTTGCATTGATGATTGAATAGTTTATGGTAGGAGAGAAAACTGAGAACATGGATAGCAGGAAGAAAGGAAATGACAGACCAAAGGAAAAATATTGTTGAGGATTTACAGTGTGTGGTTCAATAAGCCCATGAAAGAATGTGCCTGTTTTTTTCTACTTTAGCTAACCCATGCAGGTGACTCTGGAAATCTCTCCTCTTGTTTTCTTTTTCTTTTCCCCAGGGAGGACATATAACTGTAGGACAAGCACAGAGGGCTGAAGAACAACTATGTCAACAAGGAAGCAATGCAGGAACAGAAACCTGAATCAATATTCAGTCAAACCCTTTAATTATGCAGCTCATTTTGTACTGATGTAAGTAAATCCTTAATTCTGAAGCAACTTGTGCCTAGGGAAAAGGAGTGGAAGAGACTCTGGTGTCCTCATAGACAGCAGCTGATGGGAAGCATGATACAGTGAGGAGAGGTAAAACCTTAACCAGTCTGGAATTCGGGAGCAGTGGAGGTACCCAAGGAGAAGAGACTATGGACCTCAGGAGAAGAAATTATTTTAGAAACATGTGTATATATATATTTATGGATTTGACCCATCTTTTTGTCAGATGAGAGATCCAATATAAAAGGAAGTTACTGTGGTAAAGAGTGTAAGGTTGTCATCAGGCCACAGAAAATCTCTTCACAAATGCTTTATTTCCACGCAGGGAGTTCAGGAACAGAAGAATGTAAGATCAAACCAGCTCACATGCTGCAACACTTAAAGTAGCCTATTTTAAAAATAGAAATCAGATCTGATCTCTGTTTGGGAATAAAAACAGTCTTATGCAAAAAGTTACAAGAAGTTCTGGATCAACTTCTGTGGTCAGCAGCTCAAGTGGCTTAAAATGCTCAAAACTCCAGTAAAAAAAAATTTCTTTCAAAAGACAGTTCAGTTTGCTCTGGGTGTGTGTCTATGCCTGAGTGGTCATAGCATGACCAACATCCAGCCCAAAACAGCTGAAATGGAGGACCACAGCAGCCAACTGTGGGGTGAAACATCACTGTCAGTGGGAAATTAATTACAGCATGTCAGTCAACGAAAGGTGACACCAAATTATAGACATTGTTCTAAAGAAAAAGACTTGAGGGGATTTCTGGCTTTGAGCCCACCTTGGTGGGAGCTGTGTCTCTGTCTGGGGTGCACCCAAGGTGTCCACACAGGCTTGAAGGTCCATGGGGCTGAACACCTCCTCGGAGTCAGGAAAAGCAGCTGACAGCTAATAAACAGCACGTTACTCTGCATCTCATAAATCTCCACCAAGTTCATTTATTCTCCTCTGAGAATGAATAACTAATGAGAAGCCTCCTCTTGCCAGTTATTGTAGCACTACACAAAGCGGGTTGGATGTGGAGCTGCTATTAATAGCATTGAACGAGCTGCTAATTGGGCAGTTATGTAATGGCTTTGTTATGAAACCTAGTTTGAGTTTGACACCTTCTGTTTGCTAAAAACAACAGTAAAACCCCCAAACAAATCCAGGGTTAGCAGTGCGTGACATGAAATAAAGGCTGAATAATTACCAATGTTTCAAAACTCAATAAGAATTAAAAAGGGGGGGAAAAATCAATTTGTTTCTCTGAATTCTAGCAGAAGTGAGCTGGAAGTGAATCATTCCACAGAACTGCAGTTCAAAGGGATACTTTAAAGTAACTTTCTCTAATACCTGCCCTGCAAATACTGACAAAAAACCTCCAAGCGACCTGTTTCTGCAACTTGTGAAGTCTCAGAAACTATTTCTTTAATTTAAAAAAACTATGCTTTGAATGAGCACAAACAGAACATATTTTAAGGAGAAAGAAGGACCAGAAAACACCTGTGTGACACACACTGCTACAAATCATGCACTAGGATGAGGCACAAATCTCTGCTCTTGTAAATGACAATAGATAACCTATACAGTTTGACATTTTCAAAGTAACTTAAAAAAAATGCGAGAAACAGGTGGGGATGACATTCTGTTCCCTGCTATGCAGAAGAAGAGAAGATTGCAGTGCATTAGGAGGGAAGCTTTTATCCAGGGTGGCCCTTCGGAGTGCCTCTGTTCCTAGTGACTCTGCAGGCTGGACATCACTGATGGAATTTACAGCACCGGGAGCTGCTCCTCCTGATGAAATCTACCTACTGTGCCCTGCTTTGTGAGGTGCTTTTCCTCTGGATACACCAAACACAGCAGCATTCAGAGCCTGCAGGAAGGATCCTTACAGGTCTGTAGTTGTATGTGTGTCATAATATACATAGAAATGAAAACTCCTGATCAACACTGTGCCAGCAGTTGTTGTTTGATCAGTGTTATCCATAATCTTTTGGTGGTGGGGGAAATCAAGGCTGTCACTCCAGAAGGAGCCCACAAGCAATCCAAAGAACACTTCATCCGTCCATCTACAAACACACCTTTGTGTAGAGAAGTGCGTGGAATTTGCCTCCAGTTGGGTCACCTCTTACATTTCAGGAAACTGGGCAGATACTACACACTGCCCTGCTGACGGAGTTATTTTCCACAGCTTGTCACTTTACATTGTCTAGGTGATGATAAACCCCGATTTATCCAGCATGGTGTGTTAGGAAGGATTTGTTCCAGCAGAAGAAAACTCATACTAAGTTCCTTCATTACTAAAGTGCCCAGAGTAGGCAGCCAAAGGGCCCACAGAGGCTGGATGCACCATGTCCCAGCACCACAGTAATTACAGCCAGCATGCCTAAAAAGCTGTGATAATTTAGGGTTCAGCAAGTGTTGAAAGGAATAAGACTGGAAATTGGGTGGTCCAGATGGCTCCCACATGTATCCAGTTAATTCTCAAGATCTAGAATCTCTTAGCCATTATGTGTGTGTACATATGCATCAGTATGCAGAAATACATGTAGACGCTATTTACTTCATTAGGTTATTTTGGAATAACCATGTGGCAAATAATAGAAGGATCTTCTCCTAAAATAACAGCAGCATGCTTTCCTACTCCTACACACGAGCTGAAAGGAGTTTTCTCCTCAGTGCATGTTTTCCCTGGTAGTATGGTTTGTCTGTGTTGTTATTGCTCTTCTGTAACCTCACTTGGGAGAGCAGGAGGAGGCACTGAGCAGCTCCTCGGAGCAGTAACACTGTTCCATATCTCTGCTGTGCTGGTGCTGAAGGGATCCCATAGAATACAAACTTTGTCACTCATCTCGCTGGAGGACAGAGTTCAACATTAATCCACAGTCCTATGATTGCTTAATTCTCAGTTATTCTGAATTTATATTGGTATAAATGTATGCCTTTGCAATACTTCAAAAGCTTCTAAAACACTTTAAACCCCGTCTAAATCTTTAACTACTGTTTACATTTTAAAAAGCCTAAAATATTTGAAATTGTGCTTAAAATCGTGTTTAAATATGGGACTAACATTTTCCTATGTCTGATATAATTTTTTTCCTCTGTGATAGTGTTTTTTGCACCCTTTGCATTGCCTGCCTGCACTGATGGCACGTCTGCTACAACTCCATCTGGATAGTGCTGATCCTTGTTTTTCCCAGGATAAGGCAATCCATGCCTTCTTGTTGGTGAGTGCATGTAACTGATGTGTGTCGATTGTCTACTAATATCTGT
This sequence comes from Dryoscopus gambensis, assembly GCA_013389985.1. Lineage (NCBI taxonomy): Eukaryota > Metazoa > Chordata > Aves > Passeriformes > Malaconotidae > Dryoscopus > Dryoscopus gambensis. Next base: position 257,376 of record WEIT01016959.1, on the reverse strand, counting down.
TACCATTTCCTGCTGGATTTATATAGATTTCATTTTGTGTGTCAACCGTATTTAATTGATCTCTGGCAAATGGTTTTCTAATGGAGAAACTGGGAAGCTACTTCTCTACAGGAATATTATCCAGGAAATACCACATTTTTGTTTCCTCTGGATTTTACCAGGTGTTTTTTCTTTTTAATAAATGGAAAGACCTCCCTGTAATTCAGAATCAGAAAAATTTCTAGATAGAAATCAGAATGGGGAAGGAGCGTCTGTCAAGTGGAGGAGATGGTCTTCATTTCACTCACCTGAGGCAAGTGTAAGCCAGAAGCAAACACTTTGCACTTCAGTGTGTGTCTGGGGAGGATGTAGGCAGAGAACTGATGGGATCCTCTTTAATTTGCTTGATAAACTGAGAATTGTAGAGCTCATTACAGCAGCGCTTGGTGCCATGAAAGCAGCGGGAACAAGAGACAGGACAAGAAGAAGCGGCTTCAAGTCGCACCAAAGGAGTTTTAGGTTGAATATTAGGAAAAATTTCTTCACGGAAAAGGTTGTTCATCCCTGGCACAGGTTGCCCAGGAAACTGTTGGAGTCATTATCCCTGAAGAAATGCCATAGACAGGTAGGTGTGGTGATTAGGGACATGGTTTGGAAGCTGTGCGTATCCTTATTCTTACCTCTGTTCATTTTATTCTTGCTATGAGCACTCCCTGCTGTCTGGGCCATGAAACCAGCTGCTGCATTTCTCCTCTGCTTAGATTTAAAGCCTTGACAGTCTCACAACTGCGTTTGTCTCAAAACTCAACTTCTTCCCAGTCAACGGTGTCTCCTATGCACTGCTTTCTTTCAAGATCTTCCCCTTTTCAGGCCAAATCTTTTCTCTTCAGTTCAGTCTGTCCAATTTTTCCCTTTTCTCACTGCTCTGAGTGTGTTCCCCTACTTTCAAAATCTCAGTGTTGACTTATTTCCCCCATAAAATTCCAGCCTGCCTCTTTATTAGCTCTGGTTTACTCTGTTACTGCTCCCTCTTCTTGGAAAGCCTTCTCATCTCCAGTGCTGGGAATGCCTGTGGATGGGAAGCAGGGGGTGCTGTCACTAATTCCCTTCTCCAACTTCCTCCATTGAAAGGATGCTCTGAATCTAAAACATGTGGTAGATGAAATTGTTTGGAGTCACCTCCCTCATTTTTTTTAGGAAATGCCTGGAAATTACTAACACTCACCAAAAGCATTCAGAATGGAGACTCAGCACAATTTCAGTGCTGGCATGCGAATGCAGACTCCTGTGTTTCCTGCTTCCTTTTCAGCCCTGGCAACCTCGATGGAGTGTGTCAGCCAAGATCATACTTAGTTCCTCACCTTGATGATATTGAGGTTGTCACAGCCAGCTTTTCCACATGCATATCTTTCTCTTGGATTTATGTGGCAAGGTAATATTCAAATGAGTCCTCCTGCCAGGCCAGAGAAATGCACGTGTTTCCCAGCGTCTATCACCACTGAACCAAAAGTAACAAACCCCTGGGAGCTTTGGAAGGAGACACATTTATCCTTTCTGAGTCAGCCAATCACACAGGGTTCAAGACTGGTGCTAAAGCTTCCAGAAATCACGGAATCATGTAATCACAGAATGGTTTGGGTTGGAAGGGATCTCAAAGCTCATCTCATTCCAACCCTCTGCCATAGGCAGGGACACCTTCCACTGTCCCAGGGTGCTCAGAGCTCCATCCAGCCTGGCCTGGGACACTTCCAGGGATGGGGCAGCCACAGCTTCTCTGGGCAGCCTGTGCCAGGGCCGCACCACCCTCACAGGAAACATTTAATTCACAGCTTGAAATATCTTTTTAAAGTAATATTTATATTTCAAATCCATGCCGTGAAAGCCAGTGGCAAAAGGTCCTATAAATGGAGTGTTACTGACTCTAATTGCTTGTAAGAAGAACTGTGTAAATAATGGAATATTTTGTTTGCTAAGAATTCATTAAAAATTACTCAGCTCAAAATAACCAGGACAAGTGCATTAAAAAGAAATCACTCTCTTCAAAAGCATTATTTTTAAAGGAACATTCTTAATTAAGACTACTTCAAATTAAAAAAAAGAGAAGGAAAATGTATTCTTTAAAATTCTGAGATGAAACCTGAATCCTATCGAGAGCATTCCTTGTTTCTTTCCAGTGCAAACAAATGAAAACATCTGTTTTGCTCAGCCTGTATTTTTGTCCTTGCCCCACACTGAAAGATAAAAAATAAGGCATTAATTTTTCATCTCTTTCTCCCTGGGGTGCTTCCAGAGGCAGGAGTTAAGTGGCCAGCAATGCCTCCCAGCCTGTCAGGATGCTTTTTTAGGCCAGAGAGAACCTTTGGTCTCCTGCATAGCAAGAGCACAACAGAACCACTGAGCTATCAAATCAGTTATTCTGTCAACATCTTTCTGGTTCACTGAGGAGTAAATTAGTCCCACCTTAGAGTGCTCCAGCAGCAGAGGGAGAGAGAGCACACACACTGCCCTGCTCAGGCAGCAAGGTGCTCGCCAGGAGTGTAAGTCATGGGCAAAAAATTCCTTTTCTTTGGGGAACCTTCAAGGATCTACTTCTCCGAGCGCTTACATGGTGGGACAGCTGTAGCAAGAGAGCTTCTCTAGGGGAAGAAAACAAGCCCTGGGCCAGGTGAGCAGCTCCACCGTGGATCTCCACAGTCCACCACAGGCCTGGGATGTCTGGGAGTGGCACCAGCTGCTGGGGTCAGCGCTGGTCGGAAGGTGGTGGGAGGGAGCTGTTCCAGCAGAAGGCGTTGGGCCAGGCCTTTGACCACCCTCGTCACTTGGAAAGGAGGGAGTGAGGCTCTGGCACGATGTCAGCAGTCCTTCTGCCCCCCAAAAGCTTTACTTGGCAAAGTCCAGCAGCTCCAATGAGAAGATAAGAGAGGTACAACACATGGTGCAGCAGAGAATTCCACACTGACCTGAAATCTGTGCCTCCAGTTCCAGCTGTTACAATGAACTGCAAACCCATGTATTTTCTGGGTGATTTCTCCCAGTTGATCCTCATGTCTTACCCTGTTCTTACATCTTTCCTGGTTTCCACGTATATTTTTGATCTTTTCATTGCTTTAGTGCAATGATGTACGTCCAGCTGCTCCAGTGTTGTCCTCAGTTGCCCCAAGGCAGTAAGTGCTTTGCCACAGGAATATGTGCAACCCTGGGAAGGACCAAGATTTCTGTTAAAGACCTTCTGATCATAAAGCGAGGATTTATCTAAACCCCAGATTACTCAGGTTTTCTGGGCATTTTCTGCCTAGATCTTTACTGTAAGTGGCTGTTGCATTTGTTCATGAACTAAGCATACATTATTCCTAGCAGCCCTCATAATGAGCTGTCCGCACAAATGACCTCTTGGAAGCTCTCTGCCTCCTGCAAAACATAGGAAAATTGAAAATCTGTATTTGCAAGGCCAGAATTAAAACAAAAACCTCACTCTGGCTGTCTAAAAGTAGAGCCATACAAAGCAAAGACCTCACTGAATAGCAAACTCTTAAAATAAATACAATTTCCTTTGCCACAATAAATGTTTCAGTATAAAGTTGAATATATAATTCATTCCACTTAGCTGTAACATTTTGTTAAACTTCAGGAATTTCAAGGGAATGACTTCAGTTTCTTCCAGGCTTGACCTGCTCTCTCGAAAACCTTTTGGAGAAGAAAAATGTGCCCTGGGATGTCTTTTAAGCATTTATGTGGTTCATTGTTGAGATGTGACTTTCTTCAACAGATAAATTGTTTCTGTGGCCTTAACAGAAATCTGAAGCTCTAACCAGCTTTTAGAATTTCACCTCATGGCAGATCCTTGGCTGCCATCCTGCCTACTTTGGTCTGCTCAGGAGAAATTTGGGGAATGTATGAAGTGTTTAAATGGCAGCTACAAATTAAGGTTTTCTTTCAGCTCAAGAATGAACGACAATTAAGACATGATTGTTGTATGGAGAAAAAACCCTCTCAACTGAAGTGTTTCCAAGCTACTCATCACTTCCCTAGTGCCTCTCCTTACAGAAATTCATCTAGTCCTGTGATACTGTTCCTGTAAACAAATACTTTCTTTCCTTACCTCCTAGGATAAAATTCATACTTGGTATATCTCTAGGAGCTCCTTGGCCCCTTCTTGTCTTTTTTCAGATTGGGAAATGTGAGGGAAAAAAAAAGGGATTATGTTGTTAAAATCTCAGTTTGGAATACTCATCCTTATAGTGACTTTAAAAAAACCACAAAAACATCAACAGAAAGGTAAATTGAAATTGAATTTAATAATTTCTTCTGAACATTTTTAAAGTTAAATAGTAACTGTATGGCAGAGCAATAGCAGATACTTGGGCCAAATGCTTGTTGTCAGAATACACCATTAGGGAAAAAGTGAGGTGGTACCAGGGGAATATGTTTAATTTTTTATGTCTGTGTATATCTGGATAAGGAACCTGGCAGACAACTCCCCTTAAATCCAATCATCAGCCCACCCTGGGTGATCAGCACTGCTGATTGTGTTATTTGTGCAGGTTCTATACAAAAGGATGCACGACTTCCATGTTATTTTTTTGTTTGAGGGGACTTAAAAATACACTACTGTTTGGAGTAATGCACAGCTTTGTAATGCACATTCCCTTCACGGATGTGGGAATAGATCCATTCTTGCTGGTCTAAATTGAAACATCCTCCAGTTTCTCTGTACTGGCACCGAGTGTTTCCCTGGAGAGGAACTGATGGAGTAAATGCTTTGTACTTGCTCATGAGTTCCAAAGTCCCTTTGCTGCCACCTTTATGTCATGAATTCAGTGTGTTTGTACGAGGCACGGCTGCCTCACCCAGAGGAAAACTACCTTCGTACGTAGGCTCTGGCATTCCTGTCGTACATTCATGTTCCTTTTGGGAAAGGTTGACTGGTTTTAACTCTTCCTGTGAGACCACAGCTCTGGATGCTGATTCTGGAAACTCCAGAGGTTTAATGTAAAGCCTTTTGTGGGTGTATTTTGTGTGTGTTGTCTTCTCACTTATCAAAATGAGGATGGAGATGCTCCAGGCTGCCTTTTGTAGTGGAGCTCTACTTGTACCCAAGCTGCAGGTGTGGATTTAACTCTTCACTCGGCTCACCACCACTTAGTTGATCAGAAAGGAACAAAAGCAGTTCAGGTTTATCAAAAAGGATTAAATGTTCTTCGGGTGGCCTGGTGACCCCCCCATTCTGTGTTCAAGGCACAGCCCCAAGGCTGCCAGAGCTCAAGGAGCATTTGGACAACACTCTCAGGCACAGGGTGGGATTTGGGGGAGTGTCCTGCGCAGGGCCAGGAGTTGCACTTTGATAATCCTTGTGGGTTCCTTCCAACTCAGGATATTCCGGGGTTCTGTGGAAGAAACCGAGCCAGCTGTTTGCCGTGACATTTCACATGTCCCCAGCCCTTCCCGGCGCTCTGCGCAGCACGCACGGCGTTATTCCACGTCTCGGCGGTCCCCTCCCGCGGCATAAATCCCGGGGCTGTTCGGCGTCGCGGCGGAGCGGGGCTGGACGTGCGCGGTCCCTGCCGCGGGTCCCTTCCCGGGCGGTGACGGTCGCGACCCGGCGCAC
>WEIT01016959.1:190601-250877 GCA_013389985.1 Dryoscopus gambensis | reverse complement strand
GGGAGGCGCAGCCCCGAGCGCCATGTTGGGTGTCACCGCCGAGGGGGACACGGGCACCGCCGCCCCCAGGCCCCCCGCGGTGCGCCGGCATGGACACAATGAAAAGCCGCCCGCCCTCTGCCCCAGCTAGCGGGATTGGTCACACGGCTTCTACCCCGCAGAGTTCACTGTTCAGCTGGATAAAATCAATGCTGACCGTCACTGTCAGAAAATCCCTTCTGATTTTTTTTTTTATTTTTTATTTTTTATTGTTTTTTTTTTTTAATTCTGGCAACATCACACCCCTTCGTGCAGCCCATTAGCTGGTAGTGACAGTAGAGTGTTTCAGTTGGACTAACACTTTGCCCGGTTTTGGTTTCCAGAGGGGCGTTCTCCGTCGTGAGGAGGTGTATGAAAATCACCACAGGACAAGAGTATGCTGCCAAAATCATCAACACCAAAAAGCTTTCAGCCAGGGGTGGGTATATTTTAACCTGGTGTTTATGGTGCCTCCTCCCTTTTTCTCGTGTTCTTTAATGTGCTAAACATTAGGAAATAATAAAAATAGCTGAATGTTTTAACAAATTTTTTAGTACAACTTAAATTATTATTTCCTTAGTTTGTTTTTTTTCCCTTGATGCTTTTTTTTCCTGTATTAAATGTTTCATGGATTGACTGCATATAAGTAGGAGTTTGCTGTAAAGCATCTCAAGAAAAGATGTTCGTAAACTAATATCTAACATAATGCAGTCTCTTTGTTTTTGTATCTTAAATAATATGAGTCAGAAGCATTTTGCAAGCTTTTTTTTCTTTGTGGGAGGATAGTCAATGGTTTCCATTACAGATTTTATTTTAAACATTATAACTTCGCTGAATTCTGCATTCCCATTGCATTTAAACATGAACAGTAAGGCCTATCTGACTATGAGTGAATCAGGAAAAGTGTACTTTTACCGCATATTAAACTTTTTTGTGAGAAGAAAGCTATGATAAGGAAGAAAACTCTGTTTATTGAACTAACCATTGTGAAGAAAGTCACTCTGATGAAGTGATGAGGAGTGTTATTGTTACAATGCTGCTGTACAGCTTGTTTCTGCCTTGCTGTGATGTGTGTTTCCAGCAGCTGTCAGCAGCAGTGGCCGGGTTGTTATGATACATTGTAGGTAAATACACACATGGTGTGGGCTGTTGTTGTGCAAAGGGAGCCTTAGCGGTGCCCTGTCAATTGCTCATTAATTCCCAGCTGGAGTGCCGGTGTTCTGGTGTTAGGGATTAGGGGTCACTCGCCCTCAGCGTTATCTGTGTTTTTATACAAATGTGTAAAGAACATGGGGGTGAATAAGTAAACAGTGTCAGAGTGTAAACGTGTTTGTGGCTGGTCTGCTTCTGGCCCAAAGGACTCACTGCAGGTAAACGGTGGCGTGAAGTCATTAAATTTAAACATAAAACATTGCGGAGGATGTTATGGCAACTTCTGATAACATTCTGCTCTCTGATAAAGATCTTTCAATGATTTTTATTTGCAGCTGGTGAAAGTTGTGTGAAAATTCACTTTTTGCTGAATTTTAGTCTTCTCACTCTCACTGTGAGATTATTTTTCCTTTATTTTTGAAAGGTTACTTAAATGTAATTTTTTTGGTACACTTACAGGCTTGAAGGTAGGTTAAGAAATTTATAATACTTGAGATTAAATATTTTCACAAGTATTCAGTGTGATCTGTTGAATTTTGATGCTTAAAGTAAAACACCACACTTTTGAGTTCATAGATCTGAGTAATTTTCAATGTGAGAAGCCATAACAAAGTCATCACCAGGTTAGTGGTAACAGGTGCTGAACCATGTGCCAGTAGCCAGATTACCAATGTGCCATGGGTTATGTGTGTGATGGGATAAATCCTGGAATGCTAGGCTAAATGGGGAAAAACTGGGTCTTTCCAATTACTCATCATTTGGATTGCGCTGTATGGCAAGCTGTAATTTTTGTACTTCGTTCATGTAGGACCAAGTTGGTCCTTGATGTGCTCTGTTAAAGCATGGAAGCATATTTGGGAGAATTTGGCTCATAAAATGGAATGAGGCAAATTTCACACAGATTTTTCTATAGGTTCAACCCATAAAGGAAGGGGTTACACTTCAAAGCTGAGCTGTGGGATATCCTTTCGTATCAGAACATATGTGATGCCAAGTCCATGAATGCAGGGAATGCCTTTCCATCTCTGTTTTCAGATATCCCAAAAATAATTGCGAGTTTTTTACTTGGTTTGTTTTTGTGGAGGTTGTTTTGGGTTTTAGCACTTTGAAATCTACTAAGCAGTTTCTGAAGAGCAAGCTTCTTGGAGAAATCTTTAGAGTCTTCTGAGGCAATTTTTTAATTGCAGAAAGGTGCACTTAAATGGCACTTGTGGTACCAAAAAACTAAACATGAAAAAGCCTCAAACTGTGATGCATTCTCCTGGCTGATAATGGGGATGCAGTTTATAACTGAAGTGCTGCTTTTATATCAAAGTTTCGTTCTGCTCCATCTGAGCTGCTGTATAAGGAGGTAGCGGTTCACTTCTGTGTGTCAGACCTACTGAAATACCTACTCCAGTGTAAATCGTTGCATCGGCTTCATCTGTGAATGGACTTAAGAGGAAATGTGTCCCTTGTATAGTACTTGCTTCCCTTGAAGTCTTTTAAATAAAATGTCAAATTTGGGCCTTCTTGCTTCCCACACTGGACAAGAGCAGTTTCAGTATATGATGTCAAAGAGTTGAGACTAAATGAAACTTCCCCAAAGTAGTTTTGAAATGAGAAATTATTTAAGTGGCTTCAGCCCAGTCAGAGCAATAGTTGTCTTTTCTTCCCCTCTTCATCTCAGCCATAAATGTTCTTGGAGATTTATCCAAATTCTTATTTTCGTAGTCTTTCTAAATCTGATCTGGTCACCAGGTAATGCCAGTGAAGGTGTGTTCCCATCAGTTTCCTTGTATAGTTACAGGGAAATTTCAGGCTAATTGCCTGTGTGCAGAGGCATGGGCACTGGCTGGAATTTGGAGGGGAAGAGGAAGCTGTGCCCTATGTTCTAGCAAAAGGAGCATCGGTGCTTTCAAGTTGATGGTCAGTTATTTAAAGAACTCCAATTCCATGATTTTCTGATTATAGTAGTAGAAGTAATAAATATTTGTAGTTTGACTCTATTTCAGTATAGCAGAAATGCTTTTGCTTGTTATAATTACATATATTCTCTTTTTCAAGACTTCTTAAGATGCTTTTCAGAGTTTTGATCTTGGTGTTTTCTAAGTCAGCTGGGGCATTAAACTATTAGAATATCAACAGCTAGTTTTGTATCAATAGATTATGTTCTCGCAGAAGTTGATTATGCTGCCAATTGTAAAAAAGGGAGGGCAAAAAAAGGTGTGTTACCCCTCTAAAATTAAGTGCAGCAGTGAACAAGGTCACACAAAACCAAGAATAAAGTGAAGAACATGTGTTAGCTGGTTCTGGGTTCTCTATGGTTTCGTCTGATGAAGTCTTTGGGATTTCCTTACTGTTCAGTAAGGGCCTGGGCTTGTCTGTGTTGTTTTTCACGTGTAGAAAGTCGTGCAGATAAAAGTGAACTTCTATGAAGTGACTTTACTTTTCCCCTGTCTCTTCCAAACACCAAATAACAAGCAGATTGTCTGTTTCTTTTTGCCGTTATCTGTACATCTTTTTTTCTTCCCTTTTGAGTCTTCTAGCTTTGATCCAAATTGCTTTCAGGTAAACAGATCCATTTTCTTAAAAGGTTTAGCCTTCATTTTCTGTCTTAAAGGAAAACAAGATAAGTGTTTGCTTCTCTGATCATATTTGAAAAGGTGAATCACTGATACATTTTCACTGGGTGTACCTATTGCTGGTAACTCCTGCTGACAGTTCCTGGTGGCCGGAAGCCCGGTGCCTTCAGTGCCATGTGATGGTGTCCGTGGAAGGAGGAGGATGTCTCAGTCTCTTTTCTTTCCTGAGGAGCTCGTGTAAAAAAGCCTGGGCACTCCTCTGCCAGCCCTTGGGTTGCTGCAGCAGAGCTTCGAGTGCTTTGTTTATGAGCATATGTGCTACAAGGAGTAACGTCCGAGCCCGCTGGAGGTTATTGCTGCTCCCTGAAAAGCTCTCGTGAGCTTTCAGGGACCTGCCATTCCATTAGCTGCAAGCCTTGGAGGTCTCACTGGGTATTTATCTTCCTTCTTAACAGGAAATTTCCTGAATCTTTTTCAGCATTTCTACTGTTCTTTCCTATGAGCTCGTGACTGCAGGTGCGTGGCGCAGCCAGGGGGAGGGAGTGATGGCACTCACCTGCAGCCGGCTCTGCTGGGGGCGGGGGCTGAAAGCCCACCCTTTGGGAGCAGCATGCTGTGCAGTAGTGAGTAACTGGGCTGTGGGAAGAGTGCTTCAGTGTCTGAAGCTCTCCAAGTAGGGCGCCTCATGGTCCCTGAAGTGATTTGAAATACATTAGGGAGATGAAGGAAGTGGCAAGCATATATAGGGTAGTATTTTTCAGCACAGCTTTTCGTTACACAGAGATAAACGTTTTTGATGTGTCACTAGACTAACATTTCTTTTAGTCAGGTGGCTTGTGTCAGTCCGTGCCAGATGTCATACAGGAAGGCAAGCTCTAATAAGCCTTCCAGTACTCCATAGGAGGAGAAAATAAATTCTTTCTAATCTAGCTCAAGATGTTAATCTCTGAAGCACACATTTACCTGTGCCAGTTTATTACAACACATGTATTTTTAATGCTAAATTGTGTTCTTACGTACACGTGACGTTACTCCCACTTGGACAGGACTATCCTTCAGGGCATTTAGTCGTCAGTGAGGCAGTTTTTGTCTTTGTGAGGACAAGATTTAAGCTTGGGATTTTAGTGGTTTTCTTCCGTGTCTTGCTGTCGTCTTATTTCTCTGGGTAATTACCTGTCACTAAGAGTGTTTGAAAACAGTTTTTCCCCAGTATATAAGAGGCCTCACCTGCTAGATGCAGTCGCCCTTGTTTAATGTTTGTGTCCGGCTTAGTCATGGCATTCTTTTCAGTTTGACATCGTTGTAACACAACGCATTCATTTGAATGTTTATCTGCAAGTATTTGTTTAATTGCAAATTACTGTAATTTAGGAGGCTACTGGTTCTGTTGAAATTGACTCCATGCAGACAGCTCAGGGTAGTAGGGAGACAAGAGCATTATTTAAAAAAAGGGATTTTTGGTTAGATGCTCTGTTTTGAGAATGTTTGGAGATTTTTATTCTGTTTTGGTTTTAGGTTTTATTCTGTTTTGGTGTTAGGAAAAACCTGAAGAGCTTTTGAATACCAGTGAGAGTGAGGACTTTGAAACTCTGTGATGAGTGTCGGTTGGTAGTAATTTATTTTAACAGTTCAAACTAGATTTGAAATGAAATGTACTGGCAGTTCATAGTTAAATTATTCATAACAAATGCTGTATTATTTCAATAATGTCACTTCTGGAGTTTTTGCAAAAGAGCGATTTACTCTCTCCGTTGTGACTGGAATTTCCCTTAGAAAGGCATGGAGGGTAAAAAGGTGTTGGCATCGTCTGTCAGCTCAGTTTCAGCAAGCCCATTGGGGGAGGGGAGGGAAATATATTTAAGAGGGGATTCTTGGGGACTTATTTGACTACTGCTCTGCAGCAATTTTCTGTCAGAAGTTACACACTTTGGCACTGGTACATGCTCATGTTCTGTGTGTTCTCTTCCTGCAAGCTGAACACTTAGCTGCACCTCTGAACAGCTCCACTTGCAGGATTGCTCCTGGTAGGAGAGAAGGGAGAATTTAGACGCAGGGGTGCATACAAACAGAATAGCTCTACTAAGCTTCCACATCCTGATATTGAAGTAGGGATGTGTTCTGTTCCGCCTGGTCTGAGAGAGAATGTTTTGCTATGTTCAAATGGTACTTCTGAATGAAAGGTTTGGGTCAAACAGGAAAAGAAGGAAATGAACACAGTGGTGAACACTCTGCATTTACTGTAGATTGGTTCTATTTGTTTGCACGTAATACCATACATAGAAAACATTGTTTTATGGGAAACCACAGGCCAGCTCAGGTGTTTGAGACTTGGATCTGACCTCACTGACAGCCGGGTAGAAATACACTTGTTCCTGGAAGGACTGAGACTCCCCCGAAATCCAATTTCAAAACCTAACTAAACGGTGGAATTGAAATGTGAAAATCTTACCATATGTAGGCATGTATTGATCCAAATGCTAAACATTTATGCACCTTCTCAGGCTGGGATTAGGGGTATGTGAAGTCATCTCTGCTATGTTTATTCACACCTCCATGATTCCATAGTCTGGTTTGGGGGTTGAATTTATTTATTTAATTTTTTTAATCTTCATTTTTCATGTACAATTTTCATGTAATTGGGGAATGTCTGATCTAAGAGACTGAAATAAAAGTCAGTGAAATATTTTGCTTTGCAAATGTATGTACTGCCAAAATAGTGCTTTTCATGTGTCTGTCCTTCATTTGACCTCCTGAGAAATGTAGGCCAGGGTGTTTGATATGTCCAGCTTCCTCCTTTGTACACATATATTGCACATTTGTCAAATGCTTTGTAAGGCAATTGTGGGGGGTTTTGGGAGATTATGTGAGAAATATAACTTCCTCTGTGCCTTGAAAAAGGTTATTAGAGAACGAAACCCTAACTTAACGGTGACAGGTCCTCTGTTTAATTCCTTATTAAAAATAATTGTGCTTTGAATTTGAAGAAACATCTGCTGTGTTGTGGAGAGGCACAGAAATCCAATCTGTCTGTTTATTCCTTGGATGTATTGAGCTTGTGTGTATCTTGGAGTGCATGTTTGTGTGAACTCCTCATCTGTTTAATCCTTGTATTATAAGAAATGTCTTGTGCATGATATTGGGGAGTGTGGAGAATTTGTGTGACATCAGGTTGGTATTATTCCAGGGACACAGTACTGCTCTTACCCAGTGTCATTTTCTAGATTGTTGTCAGCTTGTTCTGAAATTCATTGGAGTTGTTTGAGTCAGAGAACTCACTTTCAGGCTTTGCAGCACTGGTAATTTCTGTGGCATCTCATCAGAGGCTGCTGGATGTATTCTGCTATACTGAGGGGTTACTTAATTTCTCTTGAATCTGTTCTTCTGGATGCCACTGGATAGAGGCAGTAGCTATCAGAAAATCCAGAGAGTGGCAACTTTTGCAAATTTCTAAGTGTATCTTATCCCGGATACAGTTTCTTTTCTAATCCAGGGCCTCTTTAGTGGAAATCGAGAAGTGTAAATGATGCTTTTTTTTGTTTTTTCCAATTAGGTTGTTCAGTCTAGAGAATGGTAGGTAGTGTGCTGAGCAAACTATATACAGAGATGTTTGTGCAATTATTGGTTGAAGTTGGTTGTATTTGGTAGAGAGGAACTTTGCCTACCTGGTGGTTTGAGGTAGCTTCTGCTACATCGATTCCTGACCTTTTGTCAATACTTTCTAAGTATTTCACAGGAAAATTTGAGAGTAAAACATGCAGGCTTAATTTTAAAAAACCCAAACCTCTCAAAAGTAACAAAGTAGATTTTAATAATTAGAAATGTGATGCTCTGGGTATTTGCTGGTTGAGATGAAGCATTTTATCTTGTGATGAGAGGCTTTTTTTTTATTTTTACCAATAACCAAGTATTTATCTCTGCTAAATGTACAAAGTTAAAATCCCGGCGATGCTTTCCAAGGAGCTGTCTGGCATCCATAAAACCAGAATTAATTTCGGTTTGGCACTCAGTTTCAACTTGAATAGAGAGTGTGCTTGTAAATGTTCACAACTGGTTGTGGGGTTTCTTTTGCTCAGTTACAGCCAAATCAATCATTTTGGGCTGTCGGTTGGACAGTCTCTCCCACTGTCCTAAATGCACTCTGTAGGGAGTTGGTTCTTTTTATTCTGCAGCAGTTTTGGCTGCCAACACACTGTTGGCACTACTGTGGAAAGCAGGGCTGTGGTCAACTTGCACTGGATGGAGAACTTGACCTAAACCCATCTTTAGTCAGAGGTTACGATGTGCAGAATTAAAAACTTCAGAATCTGATCTATAACGGAAAAAATGGATATGAACGGAGTGTTTGCTGGACTGAGTTAGCAGCTGCAGGACTTTGGACAGATGTGGATTGAAGAATGTGTTGAACGATGGCAGTTAGCTCTGGGTGGTGTGTGTGGTCTGCAGGCAGGTTAAGCCCTGCTGAACAACTCTTGGAGGCCCTGGGGCCTCCAGCTGGCAGTGCCCTCACCTGGGAAACTGGTAATTAATTTGCCCAGCGTTGCGGGCACTCACTGCATCACGTGGCACCGAGCAGGCGTCACGCACGCTCCCGGTCCCGCGCTCCGGGGGGGAGCAGTGCACCCTGCTCAGCTGGGAGCATTAACGAGCTTCAGGCAAGCGCAGAGGGTAGCGCGCCTCTGCTGTAAAGTTTCCCCGTCTCAGCACGTGAGGGGGAGAGAAAAGCAAACTTAGAGCCTCGAAGCTCATATTTGTGGGCAGCAATTTACTGCCTGTGTTTTCAGAACTTTGTTCCTGATTTAATTGTAGTTGGGAACTGCTTACTTGTAAATTTTCGGTAATGTGAATGCAAGTGTTGCAGCAACAGTCACGTTGCATATTCATGTAGCTGCACAAACAGATGGGGTTCCTACATAAAATCCATATTTGACAATCTGATGGGATTTGCCAAGGCTAAGCTTTCATTTAAATTTTAACCTCTTGGAGAGATGGGTTTGTGATTTAATGAGTCAAGAGAGGCCTTCAGGTTATTTGTATTGCATAGCAGATTTCAAGCCAGTGCTTAGGTGTGATTTTGGTTTGGGAGGCTTCTTGTAGGGATGGTTTTAATGGGCTGTTGCTCATTAGAGTAAGTACTTGCCAGATTCAGAGATTTCTCTTGAAACCTTATTCATTTGGCTGATGTCACTCATATCCTGCAGCAAGTGAAGGTCTATACACAGTTCTACCATGGTGTAACAGGCACAGACGGCTGCTGCGGTACTGCCTTGCAGGGAGGATTCTGTTCTGTAGGGCAGATGACCTTTGGTTTCCCTCAGGGCAGCTCCAGGTGCTGCCGAACTTTGCTTTTTAAAACTCAAAGACCTGCTTTACACCTGTTTTTTTTTTTTTATCAAAAGATATCACTAATCTTAAGTGTCTCTGAGATGCAAGTAAGGATCAGTCAGAAACCTTCAAAAACGCCTTTTTTCCATTATTTACAAAGTGCTGTAGTTACAAAAATGAATAGCTCGTCTTGGTACTTTTTATACTCAGTCTCCTGCTGCTAAAACAAAACCCCCTTGGGTGTAAGTTAGCTTGCCTACTCTTGGCATCACACAGCATGGACAGCTAGGAATTTGTGATTAGGATTGCACTGATAAATGCTCATGGGACTAAATGCCTTGCTGATCATGGCATAAAACCCCTCATTTTTTCAGGAATTTTTAGTATCACTGCTCCAAATGGGGGAGGGGGGAAAAAAAAGGTTTTCTGTCATATTTTTATGACATCTTTTCATGGTGCTTTGATGATATTCATCATTGATACTCAGTAAACTTCCTCATGTTAAAAACCTTTCTAGTTGCTCTAGTTTTCAGTTAAAGCCTCCTGGTACTCTATTAATGTGGGGGAAGTGTAAGATTTATAGGGAGGTATGTACTGGTGCTGGATGGAAGAGCTTCCAAAGCCCAGTGACATTTCTTTTTATACCTATAGCCCCCCATGGTCTTTCATGGCTGTTGCGTTTTTGGGGGGAGGGAAGAGGAAAAAGAGGCCACTGGTTCAGTGCTCTGTGTGTGTGCACGTGCACACGTGAGATCCAGAAAAAGATCTGGCAGAGCCTCTGTGTACCCAGACAACTTGTTTGCTGTAGGAAAATGATTCATGCTAAAAGATCTATTAACTTAGAGACATTTTACTTGCAATGAGGGCAGGAATTGGTGTCTTTAAATTCTTATTTATTTGTGTTAAACGTGATTTAGCTCTCCAAATGAAGTAATAAATTGCTTTCATTGCCATGTTAATCAAAACATGTAATGAGATTAATTTTCCCAGAGCAGAAATGGTTTGTGTGGTCCATCCCCTCTGCTGGGAGCTGTGTGTTGGTATTACAGATGTTTTGGGGACCCGATCAGTGACACAGCTCAGCCTTGCAGACTCGTGGTGGGGAGCTCAGTATCTCAGAGATCCTTTGAGGAAACCCAAAAGAAGAGGACAAGGACTCACAAATCAGGAGTATTTCAAGTCTTTAATAGGTGCAGATTTTTTTAAGTTTCAATGTAATGGAATTTAATATTCTCTCTGCATTTTTCAAATTAGTTACATTTTGGTCATAGGGTGTCCTTGTAGCCATGTAAATCTCCCAGCTGTTACATCCCAACATTTATACTCCGAAAAGCACAAAATACTTGAAAAAAACATTTTCTTAGCTCTTTAAATAGGATTTATTCACCTCCATCACTTTGAAATAGGGTCAGTTCCTCTCTTTCCAACTGTTGCCTTGCTTAGGTAGTTTTGAGGGATAAGGATTGGTCTTCTACCAATACTCAAAGGAAAGTCAAGTTTAGAGTCATGTTTTTGTCTTCAGTGGTCTGCTCTTTGTTACATGAAACAGGAAAACCAGGTCTAGTAAAACTGCAACCTGCTACTTCCAAATCATGTTTATGCACTGTGAGATTTCTGCAGGATAAGAGAACATCTGAGCACTTAGCACCTGGGGCTGCCCTTTGGTGAAAATTAGGAAATGAAATTGAAGTGTATTCAAGGTGAACTTGAGTCCTTCAACAGAATAAATAATCTGATTCGGTAATCAAGCTCTATCTTAAAATTAACTGGCGAGATGAGTTGGGTGGGTTATTTTTGCTTTTTCAAAGACAGAATTTAGTACTGCCCTCTTTTATTTCAAAGACTTTTCTGATTTACAGCTCAGATTTAGTTGTGGACAGTGTTTGTTGTCTGTGCCTGGGCCGTTCTTCAGAGAAGGCTTCTTTCATCAATGTATTTATCAAGGACAATCTTGTTTGCATTATTTTATGAAACAGCCATCTTCCCTTAGCTTCCTCCTGTATGACAGACTTGCCATTATTATGGCCATTCTTCTTATGCATCCTACGAGCTAATTTATATATTTATATGTGGATGTTTGGAGTGGGGAATTGGAATTGACCAGAAAAAAAAAAATAGGGGAGGTCATCTGAGTGTCTTTGGTATCACCGGTGTCTGTGTGGGAGGATCTTGCCAGGTGAATTCCAGTGTTGATTTACAAATTGGTTTGGCTTATTCTGAGGCTGATACTGGAGGAACTCGTTTAGTAATTTCGCTTCAGCTTTCCCATTCATCACTAGGTTTCCTGTCACCTCCTTTACCAGTGGTCTACCAATTTCAAAGCTAGTTTGGTTATCTCCCTTTTTACTAATCCCCAGATGCCTCATTTTCTTTGTTGCTGCCTCCTTAACATTCGAGCCTGTCAGGAGGCTTTGATCCCTGTCTGGAAAAATTCCCCAGAGTACTGTTTTAGAGGACTCGCTGTACCCAAGCAGTAACTGATATGCAAAGATGTAGGTAGCTGCAGGGTTTTTTGTAGAGTTTCTCAGATCATGCATATTGAAACCTAAGTCCAAACCCATTTCTTTCCATCAAAGCAATGTTGTGCAGTTCCTGACACAGTAGCTTTCTATAGCCTGCTGTTACTGTCGCCTCTGTGCAAGGTCGAGTGGAAACTGCTGTGAAAATAGCTCCATGAAACAAAGCTAAATTAGGAATAGTTTCTGTTGAGTGTTGACTTGTTTCTGCAACCACAGATGCTCATCTAGTCAACAAAATGGCTAAAGAAACAGAAAACTCTGTAAATGCACTAAGAGCACCATAGTTCATTGTTGAAAGTTGTATTGATTCACACACTAAATAAATTGAAGCACTTTCAAAATGTTACTAATTGTTGACTGGTTCAGTCAATAAGAGACAGTGTGGAAAAATGCCGAACTGGCTCAATAGATATTTTGAGGGTTTTCCCCACAGCGTCGCATGGCCATTTCTTTTTCTTCTTTCTTCTAATTTTAGAGATCCCTTTCCTCCCTGTTTCTCAGACTGTAGTTTATAGGCAGCTGGTGTTTCATAAAGCTGTGATAGTGGACAACAGAAACTTCCTGAACAGGGAAAATGCCTGAGCTCCTGGTGCCTTGAACTGCGGTTTGTATTTGTACAGTTTTATGAGGAAATTCTGGCAGGTACCAGTGACTGTGTTGGTTGGAGGGGTTGTGTAAGAGGACTCGGATGCTGCTTGTCCCAGGTTTAAAGTCTTGAACTCAGGGAATGTGTTTTGGGGTTTTTTTTCAACAAAAAAGTTCATTCTAATGATACCAAGTCTCTACAATCTGGCCTTGAAAATGAGGTGATTTTACATAACGCAGCAGTGGTTGCGTATTGAGCAATAACATAAATGTGACAAGTAACATGCTGAGTTTTGCCAACAGGTATGAGTATTTGTGGGATCAGCATCTGGGTTTGCATCTGTGCCCTTTTCTTTCCTATACAGAAAATAGGCCTTTTTATTAAAAATTACATGAAATAGGTTTTGAAATAATTTTTTTTATTAGTAGTAAACAGGAAGGTTCCACATAAAGGTACATGCTTTGTCTGTTTGGCATAAATTTTTTTTTAAATTGCGTAGTGTTTCTATAAATATGGGAGATATGTATGTAAATGAAAGGAGTATTAAGTTCTTTACTCTTGTAAATATTTAGGTTGATTGACTGATTTAAGTTTTTAAGGGGGAAGCATGTCCCTTGATGTTGAGTTTTTTACTGAATCTTAATAATGAGCCGTGAAAAACTAGTGCTACAGAGATGATAAACCAGAACAACAAAAAAACTCCTGTTGCTTTTAGTGAAGTGTTTTGGTTGAGATTCTCGCTGCACCCCGTGTGACTCGGATCATCCTCGTTCAGAGGGAGGGAGGGAAGATCTCCACAAGGAGAGCCATGTTCCCTTGGAGGACATGCTTCAAGGCACAAGAGTTAGTTTTACAGAAAGGGGGAAAAAAGAAAAGATAAAGCTTGTTTTCAGTATTGAAGTCCATACTGGAGGTGTGAAACACATCTGTGGTAACTGAGAATTAGCACTGCCTCAGTCAGCGAATAACAAAATCCTGCAGTCAAACCAAGTTAATACTTACATTGCCAGACTTAAACGGCAAAAGTCAGCGGAACCAGATGCATATTTTTGACATCTCTGTAATATTCATCAGACCATGCAAGTTCTAGATAAAAAATGGGATTATGGGAATGAGAACAGAACTATATACCTAATGCTACAATGGCATTCCTCTCGAAGCTTACGAACATGACAAAGCGCAGATACCTGAAGTTCACCCACCTGCATCTGTATTTCATAGCACAGAGTTAATGAATAATCTCAAAGGGGATTGGAAAAGCATTTTTAAATTTTCCCCTAAATTATATTCCATAAATGCTTTTTCTGTGTCAGAATGATGTATAAAAACCTATCTAAATTACTGAGAGTGGCTCCAGAATAAGAGGTCAGAGCCCCAGTAATTGTCTTAAGCAGAGATTGTCAGCTCCTTTGGCAGCGTTACTACCAGTATTAGCTAGAAAGCTTTTATGATACCGTGATATGTAGCTATATAAAATTATCGCTGTGAATTTTGGGCACTTGCAGACTGAATCTGCTTCTGGACTTGCATGCCGGGATGCACAGAAAGCAGAAATTTGCATTTGATGTTTATAATTTTGAAGGATTCCTCTGCCCTTACATGTTGTTAAAACATGGGGTTTTTTCTTTGCCCAGAAAAGAGTATGTGAAGGAGCCATCCGAAAGCTGTGCATAGAGACTTGGTGTGAGAGCCCCTGTAGAGGATGTTTAAGCTCATGTGCTTTTTTTTGCAACACTCAGGAGGTGCCACTCGTGGGCAATAATTCTGTTCCACTGCTGTAACCTGATCATGTTTAGTCTGGTACCTGTATCCTTAGCAGCTTCTGGTGGGATAACAGAGGGATGTGGATGATGTCTGTGTCTGTGACATTCATGTATCCTCGTGCACACTTTTTTCTCCAATTTTAAGCTGTTCAAGAGCTCCTGCTTTGAGAACCATTGTTCTCAGTCTGACACTTGAGAAGGTTTGTAAAATAGACATCTGAGTGGCATATGTAGGTTTGTTGTCTGTTTTTTGTTTTGGTGGGTTTTGTCTGTTTTTCTTTTGCAGTTGCTACATCCCGTCTCTGAGATGGGGTCCTCATAACCTCATTACTAGGTAATCTATTTTAAACTCTGTCTCTTTCATACTGTCCCTTTTGCTTGAAATGTGCTTGTTTTTCTTTTCTGTGTTATGTTAATACTTCGTGTGAAAGAAGTTCTTGTAGTTAAAATGTTAGAAAATCCTTTTTTAAAATGTGTACTGTTTTTGAATCGAATGTGCTTAGGTTTTGCATGTATTCAATGGTGGCATACATGTTGGCCAAAATATTTTAAGCATTTAAGCAATTTTTCAAGGTCGCTCATTTTCATGGTAACATTTACCCACTCCTACCAGAAATCCATTCTGCTTCAGTTCAGGTTTCTGAATTTCAGTTTATTATTATCTATAATAATGTAAAAATGGGGTCTCTTGATGTAACAGGGACTCGTTGTCCGAGCATGGACTCCCTGCCAGGTAGAGGAGAGGAGAAAAAGAAGGATTGGCATGGCAGAGAGAGTTTCATGGGTACCATGAGCAAAGACTTCATGATTATTTTAAAGGATAAAAAATCTGGAAGGTCAAAAACTGGATTATTTTATGGGGAAAGCGCGATGGCTTTTTTAACCTGGTTTTTGTTAGTAGTTTTGCCTTATCAAGAAATGAAAACATTATTCTGTCCTTCTAGTATAAGAGCTGAAGAAAAAATGTTTGCTGCCAAGAGAGCATTCAGTAGTAAACTAGAGAGGTGTAGCTTGATCTTGCATCAAGATATCAAGCAGAGTAAGACTTTGCACTACCATTAACTTTTAATTGCCTATTTACAAGGATACATTTACCTTATGAGTGTGGGAAGATTCTTCATATTTTCATGGGACTTTCTATGAAACAGCTGAATAAAATGCTCTGCCACTGCTTCAGCCTGCTTCTCATTAAATACATTGATATTCTGTGGGGGATTGTTGAGTGACAAGCATTGCAAATGTGCTTGAAGTTTTCCTTAATGACTAAGCTTTCTTGCCTAATATAAAAATGAGCGGCTGCGCAGGAGTGAGCAATGTTGTCAAACCTGTCATCAAGTTCTCAGAGTTGGTTTGAGTGCTTGTAATGTTCTTCCTTTAATTGACTTGGAAATTGGCAAAGGTTGCTTATAAAAGGGGAAAAGCAATTTTTAAAGATGGTGGGAAAGTTTAGCTTTATAGTTAACTGTGCAAAGGCCTCAATAATTAGCTGTGGTTACATTGCCTGCTTTTGTCAGCTTGGGTTTTTTATCTTTTGAGTAGGATGAAATAACCTGTTGAAGAATCTGCAGCCCTTTGAGAGTGTTTGTAGGGTGAACTAAAAAAAAAAGTTAAAAAATCTTTTCATTTGTTGGGTGTGCGTCTGTTGTCATTACCTGAATGTCACTGGTTTTCTTACTGTCAACAACAACAACAAAAAAACCCCTACCCTTAAGGCTAAAGAGGTCTGAAATGAAGGCTTTCAGTGTTTTGAGAAATGCCAGATCATGGTAACAGTTTGGTGACAACAGGTTGAAAATGAAAAATAATTCACAAGCTGAAGTTCCATCTTCCTCTGCTGCAGAGGTGGTAGTTAGAAAGCTGAAGAGTGCACAGCTCGGTAAGAACTGCTCATAATCATCCAGAGCAAAACCCTGTGAAGCTTTGGGAGCACGGCAAGGTGGGGATCTGAGAAGAATCCATGATGAACTCTCCTTTATCTGATCTTTACATTTTAAGCCTCAGCCTAATCCCCTGTGTCTGTCAGAGTCAAAGGTAGGGCAGGAGTTGTGTCCTGAGCTGACAGGTCTCTGCTGCATTTGTCACCAGTGTCACGGCCAACACTCGGCACTGCCTTTCTCTTGTACCCTTGTGTGATCAGAGTGGGACATAATTCCTCCTCTGAACTCTGTTTTTCTGATCCATCGTCTCAACAGAATTAACTTTCGAGAGTAACTTGGAAACTGTTGGATTTGTACAATTGCAGTGCCAAGGACAGATGGGGAGGCAATGCTATTGAAACGGCAGATGTCTCTTGCACCCTCTGCCAAAGAAATTGCAAAAAAGACCAAGAGTTTCCTTTAACTTTTGATTTCTGATGTTTCTTTTAGGAAATAGCATATTATATTTTTCACTCTTGTGTACTTCTCCAGTGATTCCTCTTGAACATCAGGAGCTAAATCAGGAACCAAAGAATTGCCCCTGGGAAGGTGATAAAAATTTATGGTATAGAGGGCTGAATTGAGTTGTCTTTTGTCTTTGAAAAAATGAGCAAATGATTGAAATGGTGTCAGTAATTCTGTGTAGGTGTTCATAATGCTGCATCCTGTGTTAAATCAAGAACAGGACTCTCAGGGTGATCCCTTCACCAGCTTGGCTAAATCTAAGGAGAGTTTAAATTGGTCAGAACATGTGGATGAAACCTGCACTGTAATTTTGACAGGTGACAGTGTGAAAAATGGCAATTTCCATCCCTCTCCAAAAGCCTGGCCGTAGCTTTGACAATTACCTGTGCATTTGCCATGTGGAGTGATGTTACCCAGCCGGTGACCCTGGAAGTAGTGTCAGGGCTTTATCCCCATGAACACTGGAGCCGCTAGGAAAATTGCAGAGCATGTCATAAACATTTGATGTCTATACAGCGATGCTGCCACTCAGCCAGGCCGTGTCGAGCCTGATGGAAGGAACTTCAAGTGTCCTGAGCCTGTCTGCTGATTGCAGCAAGGGCTGTGGGGAGAATTTTCAGCCAGGCTGTCCAAGTCTCCCTTTTCATCCCCCTTTACACCCAGGGCTGAGTGCTGTTTGTCTGGCTGCTGGGTTTGTGTATGTGTGACATGGGCTGTGAGAACAGTTGTACGAGTGGTCTTGGCAGAAAGTCATGTGATTAATACATAACCTATGTGATAGATTTAAAATAGCACCTGCAGCTGCAGTATGCTTCCATGATTCAGTAGTTGCTGTGAAGGTTTTGCTTAGACCTTGTGTACACTTCAATACACATATTTGTATATTTATAAGTCAGTTGGCTTGTCCTTGGAGAGAAGTTTTTGCCAATGTAAGCTCTCTTTATCAGGGATATTCTTTGATTAAATCTCACATGTCTGCTTTTTTAGTGTAAATCATGCTGCTCTCTTAGGTCAAGGATTAGTATTTTGGTTTGGGTTTGTGTTTGTTCTATTGTTGAGGTCATGTGGGTAGATTTGAAATTAAAGATTTGATTTATTTTATGTATTCATACAATTTAAAATAATTGTCCTGAGTGACAGTTCTCCACAAAAAGCTGGTTTATATCCAACCACAAAATTACTATACACTTGCTACTTCTTGAACTGTACTGGTGGTTAGATTTTTGAAGTATTTGTTACCAGGCTATTTGATTAATGATTTGTGTAGAGCATTCCAATGAGGAATTGTACTGAAGTGAAGAACCAGAGCTAGTGTATTCCCATCTCTAGAATACTTGTAATAGAGACCTCTCCTGTATCGTATGGGATAGTTGGTAGCGGCTTGGAAAGAAGGGTTACTTTAACAAAAAGTACACATTGTCATTTTACCCCTGACTTGGGTGGTAGCGCTTTTAGAGTTAGTGAAATGTGATACTGCATAATGTTAAAAATCAAATTGCAAGGTGGTGAGGCTGTGTCACTTAGGAAGCTTTATATCCCGATTCAACATGAGAATTATGTAACTTGTAGCCTGGGAATAATCCATGGGACTGAACATACCTTAAGTCTGCTTGTACTTACATAGTCTGCTAAATCATAATTTCAAATCCATTTCCAACTCAGGACAGGGATCATCTTGCTTTGCTCACTGATTGCCTGATGCTACTAAAACCCCTGTGTGCCAGTAGCATGGGTGATTAGTGTATGCCATGGATTGGGCAGGTAAAGCCACTTGGCGGCTTGGCTGGTCTGAAATGTGACATTTTATGTATCTGTGTCTCTCTGTACCACATGGATCAATTACCTGATAGGTAATTATTGTGTATAATACCTAATAGGTATTATTTGTGTTTACTGTAGAAATCCAGAGGCAAGGAAAGCTAGTGTGCAATTTATTAATGGTAGAACTGAACAGCTACTATTTTCATGATAGTATTTACTTATAATAGTATTAAATAACCTACCAGAATGTGGCCCTTAAGTGAAAACCCACATGAAATGAGATTTCTGTCCTTGGATCTTAACAAAGGACACTTGTCCTTTCTACCTGCTGCAGTGTGAACTGTCAGTGCAAGCTGCAAACTGGTTACTAGTTTGATTCAATCATTTTCCTGTTAAGCTCCTATGTCACTTTCTTGCCTCTCTGGGATGTAGAGAGGGGGAATTCTTTGCAGGTAGCTCTGGGAAGCAGTCTGAGAGATTTGATACAGTTGCGTGGTGTTTACTGGAATACCAAGCAAGGTGTTCATGTTTGGCATCTTGCTTGTACACTGCCTGCCTCTTGCAGCTTGTGCAGCTTCAGGTATAATCACGTTAAGGGTCTTCTCCAGTGATGCAATGAGCAGTATTTTCTCTTGCTGCTGATGTGGCGCAAACATGACAGTCCCTATAAGCTTCACTTCTAAACACTGTTATGTAAACTCCATCAAAAATTTGGAAGGGCTGAGGTCAGAATGTCTTGTTTTGGATTAGCATCGCTGAGTTTTAACAACACACAGAAGGGAAATGTAGGCTTCTGCTTTCCTCTAAGATGCTTCAAACCCAAATGATTAAAAAGTATTTTTATCTTCAGAAATGAACTACTACTGGTGTACAATATTGTGTAACCTGCATTACTTACTCATCTTATTTTCATACGCCATAGTAAAACATTATTTAAATGGAATAATTTTTATGCTTGTAGTTGACTGAAAATAGCTGAGAGCAATATTTGACATCTTAAGACTCTTTTCATCTTAAGGATGAAATGCTTTGATCAACATTAAAAATTTTGTGGAAAAGCTAGGAGAAATTGATGTTGGAAATATTAAGGGTTTTTTTACAGGTGGGAAGGGTGATGAAAGGTGAAAGGCTGTTTAGCTTTTTGTTCTAATTTGGTTCAGGTTTGGCACGCTGTCTTTAAAAAAACCGTTGGATCCTATGACCAGAAAGGCTCTCCAGTGTTCTTGAAGCAATATGATTTCTGACAATTTTTCGTGAGAGGTGGGGAATAATGTGCAGCCTAACTGCCACAAAGTAGTTGTTGGAGAAAGGAGCTGTGCTTGTGCCCGGGATGCTGTGTTGCTGTGTGCAGGGAGACGTGAAAGGGCTGCAGCTGCTGGAGGTGAAGGGCTGTCCTGCAGAGACGGGCAAACTGAGCTCCTGTTCAGGACTGACTGACACAGGGCGCTGCCGCGGCTCCGGTGCTCACAGCTGCTGCTGCGGGGCTGCCCCGGGCTCCCTGGGAAATACGGGTCTTGTCCTGCCTGCTCACCTTGCCCAGTGTCTGTGCGTGTTCCCGGGTGGGATTAGCTCTGTCTCATAAGCTCCTTAGCTGCTCTGCACAGGCTTCTCCGCTTCTCCTTCACAACTCTTCCCTCGAGATATTTATAGGTAAGGCATTAACAACACAGACCTTCTTCTTACAGGGCTGAGGTGGACTTTTGTGTAGGCTTCTGCAGGCTCATTTGCTAAGGAAATTCAGCTATTGAGTCTTGAAGTTTTGGAAGGTGTTCATTTAGCATTCCATTCATAAGGAATATTTGTTTCTTGTGAGCAGTGGCCCTCAGGGCTTTTGTCACCCTTCTTCCTACATTTCTGCAGTCTACATGGGACAGAGGTGGCTTGTGAACACGCAGCAGAAGAAAAGAGCAAATAGAGGAGGCGAGGTTGGAAAGAGAGTGTGGGTTTTTTCACGTACATGTTGGAAAGCTGTGAAGCCATAATAGCTGTTTCTCTTTCCTTATGACACTTTGCCATGACACTATGGAATCAACCTTCAGAAGATAGAAAATGTCCTTGTGCTGCGCAGAATTGCTCACAGGAACCCATTCATTCTAGAATGCAGACTGTAACGTGGAAAGGATGTTTTTCTGCTGTGGTTACCTGGCATATATTTATATATATCATCTCTTCACAAGAAACTCTTTGAGAAGATGACTGTGCCTTCAAATCAAGCTAGGCTTTTCAAATGGTCAGTAAAAAGCACATGGAAAAGATAACAACAACGATGTGTGAAAAGGTGACTTAAATGAAAAGCAGAAGTTATCCCTTTTCATGGAGAAGTCTCTCTCGTGTAGCTTACGTTGACTTCCACATGAAATATTCAGGCTACTTTTCTTTCCACGCTTAAGTGTGCCTGTAAGCTATCATTAGTTACTGCACACTTGTACAGATCTGTGAAGGGCATTCTTCAGCTGTTATTTCTGTGCTTAAACTCTTCTGAAAGAAGTTGCTAAGCTGTTAATGTTAGGCTGTTTTAAAGAAGTGTTTCCTAACTGCTCTTACCTTTCTGGCAAAACTAGGAAACACATCTTGTCTTTTTGCCCAAAGCAGAAACATTATTGCGGTTGAAATTGGTTTAAAAGCATTAATGTTAGAAAGGCTTCAGTGGTGCCACCTGGTAAATCATTTCATGTGCTTTTACACTTTACAGTATGCAGATTGTTTATGAACCTTTGGACTGTCCAAGAAACAGCCTTCATCTCAGTTATTTCTCTTAGAATGAACATCACTGGATAATAGCATAATTTCTAAGAAGAAATTTCTCACAAGAATGACTTGTGAGTTTGGATAATATAACTCTGTGTGGTTTATACTTGTAAATTAATATCTCTGAACAAGTACCTTGCTAACTTGATAAATTTTGACATGGTTCAGACAGAAAAGCTTATTTGGGGATAATCAGATTAAATAGAATCTTTTTCTGAGCAAGTCAAGATGTGAAGAGATTTGAAAAGTTTTGAAAATTTCAAAAGTGCAATGAAATGTGCTGAGCAAGCTCTTCTGTGGTAGAAGTGGAAGAAGGGGGTTCCCCTTTGCTGGAGGGGAAAAAACCAAAATTGCAACCCAAAAATTAGGAGTTCATCTAGAGAAAAATGGACAATTGAGGAACTTGCTCAAGACAGTTAAATGTCTTCTGCCCAGACTGTGAATCAAAACCTCTGAAGTGCTCACGGAGGAGGGTGAATGGGAAGCACTGTGGTTCTCATGCGCCACGGAGGAACTGAAGATACTTCTGAAGAGGAACGTTCTTTTCTGTCCAGACAGAATGAGGTCTTGACCCCTTTTAAACTTGCTGCTATATTTTTGGATTAATATTCTTCTGGAAAATAAAGAGGAAATTTTACTTAGCCTGAAGGAACTGAATCATATTTCTGCCAAGGCTGTCCTTCATTCCAAGCTAGTGATTACCTTCCCTCCCTTCCCCTTGGACAGGTTATGTTTATAGGTCATAAAGAACCACCAGCCAAATATAAAACAAACTTATTGAGCAGAGGAATAATACATTATTCAATATTTATATTGAAAGGAATGTAAATACTTTTAAAATCTCGGTGTAAGTATTTAACTGTGTAATTCTGATGTCCAGTTATGGAACACTGCCACTATATTCACTATAGCTGAATGATTGATGTGGCTTTGTTGGCTTTTCTTTTTTTACAGGTCATCTACCAGAAATTTTCTTTTCTTAATTTGAATAAATTAAATTTACACTTCTGAGGCATTTTTATCCTACTGCTACCACATGCATTCAGTGCTAGCAACTGTTCAGCAGCTAGCAACTGGATTGGTGAGATGATATGATTATAAGAAAATAAGTGAATAACAAAAAACCTTCCAGCTTTTGGAGGTGGGTTGGGTTTTGTTGGATTTTTTTTTTCCTTTTATGTGTATGTTCATGATGTGCTTTTCAACAAAGCTGCCTTAGCAAGTCTTCTGGCCTTAATGAGAATGCTTCTCAGCAAGTTCACTCGACTGGCTGCTTACTGATGTGCTAATCTCTGGAGTCATCGGAAGAGCCAAAGAATTTTAACAGGGAGAGAATGTGAGTTAGACACAGCTTTGCAGATCAAAGGTTAACTTGCTCTTTAGGACACTTTTGGTTGGCAGGTCTTGGAATGCATTTGCACCGTGGATGTTCTTCATGTTTTAACCTGGTCTGAATCCTTGGGTGACATCCAAGATCCAATCCAGTACTTTGGTTACTTGAGTTGTCTTCAGTTGAGTCCAGATTTGAAGTATTTGCTTTGGATAATACTTTTCTCCTCTCTCATCTCCCTCCCTTGCTCCCTCCCTTCACTCCTCATGTCCTGTTTGGAGAGAGGATGACACCTGTCAACCTTAATGGGCCATCAGAACTGTCGGAGAGCTTTAGACTTGCCCAGTGCACTGAAAGCCAAATGTGGCCATTTTGTGATCATCCTTTGGAGCACTCTGATGCACTGAAGCCTTAGTTCACAAATAACCAGGTACTACATGGAAATTTTTACAATACGTGGATGTGTAGTGTTTAATTGCCATCCGAATACAGATTTTTTTTATCTGATAGAATTCAGATTATTATTTCATATTTTTGGAATAATTAGAAAAGATATAAAGGAGCAAAATTTCATTGTTATTGGTGAATGGACAATTTTGTTCAGTCTGGAATCACTTCTGCATCCCATTAAACATTTTGAACTGTCTAAATTGATCTGTAAGCGGCAATATTGACACATGACCCTTAACTGCAGATATGTTAAATCAAGATACGAGTGGGCAATTAAAAATGTATCTTGAAATAGAAGTGCAATCTATATGGTATCCAGTCCATTAAGCAAACTGTCAGACTGTAACTCGGAGCTCTCTTTGCTGAGAGAAATTGGAAATTAAAGTTCTTGAGGTAGTTCAGTAGTGACAAAAATAAAAATGGGGCTAGGGGAGTAGAAGATGGGATTTAAAAAAGGTAAGCATGTTTCAGTTACACATGTTTATTCCAATGATTTATAAGTGAAACAATGAACTTAAAATCCTTTGTGAGAGATGGTTGATATCTCATATTATTACCCTCTAAATAAATATTTCAAGGGGGAAGAAGAATTGTTTTTAAGTTTACGCTTGAACTGTGAAACAGTGAATTTGCATCACTGACGTGCTGCACC
Organism: Dryoscopus gambensis; assembly: GCA_013389985.1. Taxonomy (NCBI): domain Eukaryota; kingdom Metazoa; phylum Chordata; class Aves; order Passeriformes; family Malaconotidae; genus Dryoscopus; species Dryoscopus gambensis. Next base: position 227,631 of record WEIT01016959.1, on the reverse strand, counting down.
TGGCTGGTAACTTGGGTGTCCTTCTGCGTGCTGAGTTCTGTAGCTCGCTCAGAATGTTTCGTGGCTTTGGATAACTCCGTGATCCTCGTGGGTCCCTTCCAACTCAAGATCTTCTATGATTCTATGAATTCATGGTAGTCTTTTATGAAAGTCAAGAGAAAATGTGATTCTGAGCTCTGTGGACTGGTACATGTTTACTGAGAAGTTGGTACAATGGGTTCCTGTTAAAGCAAACAAACCCCCGTTCCTGCTTTGCTGCCCTGAGCTGTTCTGGTGTTATATATAGAGATGGGGGCTGGGCACAGGGATTTCTTCAGTGTGTGCTCTGCCCTGGCGCTGGCACAGCCCGGGCAATTCACATGGGCTCCTGCTGCTTCTCTTTGCATCTGCTGATGGATTCCTGCAGCACAAGAGCTTAGGTTGTTCTGGGGAGCCATGTTTCTTCACTGGAAAACCTGGGCTACAAATGCAGAGGAACAACTCTTCACACTATAGGGTTTTCTTGTTTTCTTCATTTTTGTTTTCCCTGTGGGAGTTACCAGAGCTCCCTTTGGTAGAGACATCAAAGCCTAGTGCACAGAGCTTAAAACTGTTTGAGGGTTTTGACCCATTGATCTTGCTTTCTGCTAAGTTAGAATGAACAGTTAATTGGTGGTAGAAACCTGATCAACTTCCAGTTGCTTAACAACGTCAAAGCAAACAATACTACCATGTGTTTTCTCTGAGCTTGTTTGTATTTAAAATAGCTGTGAACATGTCAAGTGGGGACATGAATAAAATGCTGTCTAGATAAATTACTTGCAGAATTGAATTGAATTGAATTTTAAGTACTCATTTGTTTCGTTTGATATTGCATTGTGCAAACCTATTAAATTGGGGTTTTTGCAGCTGTTTCACTTACACTGGGATCTAAAGGGCAGTTGGTGTTGCTTCGTGGTAGTCTCCTGTTCACGTACAGCAAACATCAGATCAGATGTGCTGGCACACTGCTAAGGTGCCCAAACTTGTCCGCTTTTGAGAGTCTCCTGATAGGTTGGGAATGATGAAAAAAAGGAATGTTTAATAATGTCCAGTTACATACCTACTTGACAGTCAATTGGCATCGTGTAATCAAACCAGGGATCATTTGGCTTCATCAGTTAGGAGTATTAATGCTGTAAATAAGGCCAATACTGATTGGTGCAGTGGGTTTAGTAGGTTACAGACAATGGTTTTACATGAGGGTTCTCAAATTAACCAAAACCTTGACATTACATTACTGAAATAAAGGAAAAGGTGTAATGATAAAAACTGAAGTGTAGAGCCTGCATGGCTGAAAGCTTACACAAGAATTTGAATTTCAGTACTGTCGCTAATTCCCTCTCTTATCTCTGAACTGCTGCATGCAAAGGTAATGCAGTTTCTGTATTGCAGCTGGATGCTGGCAGGAGCCAGCAGCTTGTACCCAGTTGCGCACAGGAATGAGCTGCAGGCATGTTTTGACATGCAGGCTGCTCTTTAGTGTCCAGTTGCTGTTTTCACTTCCAGAAACATTGGTTGGCTTGATGGAGAAAAATTACGAACCTCCAAAACAACAGCCCTAAAATCCCTGAAGTTATTGCATCATAAAATAGTTAAGGAAAATGATTTTGTGGTCTTGAAAGCTGTGTTTCAACTCTGCTGTTTAGATGGAGTAAATGAGCCCAGAGATCCCAGTACTGACAAGGAGTATTTAAGACCTTATTTATAGTGATGTGTGCACACAAGAGAATTTAAGTGACTAAGAATGTGCACAAAGATGGGTTAGTTCTGTGCAACTTTGTCGGGTTGTATGGGGAAGTTCAGAACTGCATTGGAATGTTCAGGTGAGCTGAGCAGACTTGAACAGCAGGAGAACTTCAGCTTGGGACCAGTTTATTCTTGGAATCATTACTCCAGATGAAGAAAAGAATAGGAAATTACTCAATTAACCAAGCTATGTAGCATTTCTTTCCTTTTGGATCAAGGGTTCCTTAACTGAAAGCAGACCAGAATATTATTCTGCTTGTCACAAAGTAGATTTAATCCAAATAACAAATAATGGTTTTTAATTCTGCTGTTAGTTCATGGTAGTGATTGCAGTGATTAATTTATCAAGTAGCCTGTAAGTATCCTGAGATAATGCAAAGAGGATCAGCAGTGTTATTTTTTTCCAAGAGGAGTTGAAGAGCGCTTCCCAAAGGGAAGGCAGCTCTTGGGCCCTTTGCAGTTAGCACAGGTAGCAGCTACATACTTGTCTTCTGTTCAGTGTCCCTTACGCAGATGTTGCTGCTGGATGTCAAACAAAGCTTCTTGGACATTTTCCTAAGGAATAAAATGAATGCAGATCAGTCAGATCGCAGCTGCTTGAGGAACTGTGCAGTCAGAACAGCAGATCTTTTATGCAGTGAGAAAGGAGAGCTTTTTATGACTCTCTGTGGCTTTTGTCTGGAAAATGTCGGTGTGTTGGACGCTGCTTGGCCTAGCTCTGGTCAAAATTCCCTGTTTCCACATACTGCTTTCCATGGGCCTTGTCTGCAGAGGGGGTTGGTGCCAGCACTGCACAGCACTTGGATCTATCATGCTTTTGTTAGCAGAGAAGTTCATTTTTAGTGTGTAGTTGCTTCTCTTTGCAGCTCCTAGGAGTGGTTCTTCCTCGTCCCTGTTTAGCAGTTTGTTTTTTAGTTTTCTAGAGGTACCATTGGATGGCATCAAAGTCTCATCACGTATACCGGTGCTTCCAGGTATAAGTAGCAGAGTTGCTGTTGATAATTTCTAGCTGATGGCTGTGCCAGTTTGCTTTCTCACACCTCTGATAACTTGTGACACACTGCCTCTTGTAAGGGGTCTTTTTAACAGATGCTATGAACTAACAATATTTAGTAGTGGAATTACTGATGTTTCAAGATGTATCATTGCCAAGGCAATCCAGAACAGTTATTTTCCCCTCTCTTTCTTAACTGAAGTTAATAAATTACTGAAAGAGATGGTGTTACTTCAGTGAAATGACAGCATGCAAGGTGTGCTCAGCAGTTCACACGCTAAATAATCTTGTTTCATATTTCAGCTTGAGACCTTCAGGTCACACCTGGACATAAATTCGCTGGTGGTGTTAAATTTTTTTTGTTTGAGAAAGTGCTTTATAGTTGAAAATGTGACACAGGAAGTTTCTGCTTTATGCTTATCTTTTATTTTGCAAGGCAGCTGACAGCTGTGGTGTTCTATACATCTGAACGATGTGATGTTGCTGACAGCCATCTCTGTCAGGTTAGGTGTTCTGACACTTGGTGTGGTGGTATTAGGAGTCAGTTGTGGGGGATCTGAAGGATCTGAAGAATGGATCCCTTCCTCTTCCTAGCTGGCAAAAAGGTGAGATCATCTTGATTGTAAATGCTGCAAGCTGCCTCCTCTTCCCTAGGATGAGGTATTGGAACAGGGGTGGGAAGAGAGGAAGAGGAGCTGTGCAAAGGCAATGACACCTAGAAGAGTGACATAAATAAAAATCTTTGAGAAGCACTATATGGTGATTCAGAGGTGTGACAGCACCCTTGGAGAGGGTAGCACTTGAAGATTGAATGTACTTGAGAATTTACCTGGGTTTCATACCACAGCATTACAAATTTAATGTACTGTACATTTACTGAAAGGAATCAGGCACGTTAATATTGAAGCAATTCAGCATCCTGGTGGAGGAATACTGTCAGGTATTTGGATTAGTCTATAAATAATTGTTCGATTTGATTGCTTAGAGCTGGTCATTAATCTCTAAGAAGCACTGTGGGACTGTTTTTTGTCAACTGTCTCTTGATCTCACCAGTCTAATTCTACTAAACTGGGAATTCATTTAGTCATTAGCTTTTGTTTTATTAGAAACAATGTTTTCAGATCAAGTAGAATCTGAAGCATAAGAGGTTTTCATTTTAGGCCTGACTTTTCAAAATCTTTCCAGTTGCCTCTACCGTAATGTGAAAACACATTCCTGAATATCCACATCAGCACTTTTTCCACATGATTAAACTCAGTTTTGCAGAATTCTCAGTAACAGAAGCGAGGATCCGTGGGGGTCTCTGCACCTCTGGCCAATATCTGGAAACCATTGTGGATGCGATAGAGCCCTGAGATTGTTTCTCTCTGTACTCTTAACAAGGCTTCAGAAATTTCTAAAATCTGTCTGGTGTTATAAGTGCTACATAGCCACGTGTACCAGCAGGAAAAGGGAGGGAAACCTGTCCCTTGGCTTAGCCATGCAGGACCAGTGGAGCTGCTGGAGACTGTGGCCTTGCATCAAAACTACTGGTCTTGCTTCTTTTGGAGCTGGGCTGGTAGCTGGGTTTTCTGCAGCTTTTCAGCCAGACATCCTGTCTCCTACGAGTCTGTGCACTTTTTCACCATTCTCTGCCTTTTTTCTTTCATCTGCTTGTCCATGTTTGTAGACTACAGCACCTCCGGGAGAGGGACCACGTATCCTCCCCTCTCCCTGTGCCAGCAGGGCTGGGTCAGAGGTGATGTGGTCCCGGGGCAGTGCAGGAAGTTTACCCTGCACATGTGTGGAGCGTGAATTCTTGGGAAGCGAAGAGTGGCTGGCTCTGGCAGCTGTGAGGCGCGCGAGTGGAATGAGGCACAGCCATGTGATGTGCCTGCTTTCCTGGTAATGTTTGAGCAGCACTCGTGACCACGCTTGGGACGTGGAGCCAGCCAGCCGTGCACTGCTTTGTCTGGGGAGTGCTGCGGGTCCCTGTGCTGACTTTACGCGGTCAGCTGCGTCAGAAGCATCATTGGGTAATTGCAGACAGCTAGGAGTGGGTCTTTTCCAAGTGGGGAATTGAAAGAGGTTGCATTTAAAATCACATCTGTGTGGAGCTGATCTCACCTTTCAGTATTTAAAGCGTGAAAGAATAACTGTTCTTAGTGGTTCACCACTTAGATTGCTCCAAGGGAGATTTGGGGTTCATAACTCACTCTGAGCACATCTGAAGTTGGTGAGGGTAATTTGATTATTATTAGTCAGATTTGAATGTGGCATGTTAATCAAGACTGCTATTTCAAGGGGCAGTATTGCCTCTGATGCTTTTCACTCCTGCTTTTACTGCAGGGAATTATGTTGAGAATTTCTACTCTGTGATTTTTTTATGTGCATCAGCACTGGCCTGATTCCTTGCATTGGAAGGAGGCAGTTGCACAGAGAATGTTCTTGGCAGACAGAAATAAAAATAAAGACCCAATTTTGTTCACTGCAGTTTTGTTGTTGGTAGTAATACAACTTGATTTTTGAGTTCAAGGACAAGATTGCTTTTCAGAAAAATGTTAATTTTCCTATAAAATGCATGTGGATAGAAGGGAATGCAAGTTATTTTGTCCCCTTTTTTAAAAAAAAGCTCTTCTAGAAGCAGGATCAAAGTAATAAAATGTGCCATAATATCTATGTTAGTATGCTACCAATGGAATGCTATCCTTGTTCTACTCAACACAGATAATTACTGGCTTGAATGCCTCATTTCTGGCATTAGATGTTGAATTTCTTTCAGAAGTAGTGGGTGTTCAGCTTCAAAGATCACTTGCAAAGTATCTAAACGGCATAAAATACTGTGTTCTAGAATAAAATGATAACCCAAGAAGGTACCACGGTTCAGTTATTTTTGAAAGGAGATTCCAGTGTCACGGATGCTTTGCCTCCCTTGCCATCACTGGCACTGGTCTCTGCCTGGCCACTCAAAGGCAGCAGTGTTTCCAGCTCAGCAAGGACTGACCATCCATCTCCCTTGATTCTCTTTTAGTGGCATTTGCTTGACTCTTCAAGCTGTGAGTCCTTACAAGTCCTACTGAAGTATTTCAGTGCTTCTATTTCAGCCTTCTAGTGTATTAAAATGTCCTCGTGGGTATATACTGCAAACACAAGCCTCATTACCACATTTTTGTTTTGCTTTTTGACAAAGTGATTACACATTTAAGAAGTTTGTTACTCACTCCAAGCTGCTAATTTTCATAATCCATCGAAGATACTGAGTTGATAAAAATAAACATGTCTCCTAAATCTTAAACAACGGGTTGCCAAAACTGCACATGGTGGGTGGCAGCTTCTTAAAACACTTCTTCCTTACACCTGAAGCTGTAAAATAGCACTTTGCAAGAGCTCTGCTTCTGAATTCAGGCTTGTAAATCACTGGAGTTGGGAAATCTCGTATTTTGTTGCAGAATTGACACATTCTTGAGTACTGCAATCAGATGTTTTAAGTATGGGAACTCCAGTGTTAACAGTGGTGTGGTCTTATTTAAAATGCATTCCAAAACTTACTGCTTAGGGAAAGGCATTTATTTTATTGTAGAACAATGAAAAAGTAGGAAAGAAACGACACAGTACTACCAAAACTGCATTTATGTCTGCATTGCTGAAAATGCAACGTGAATTAGTGGGTTTTTTAAAAGAACCACTTAGTGCTAAGTAGTTGTGTCAGTGAAATGTTTTAGCTTTGCAACTGTTGCTTCTAAGATTTTGCTTGCGTTTTTATGGGTTAATTTCCCTGAGAGTAAAGTCTTGCTTGTTTAAATTCCTACCAGACCTTTCTTCACGCAGGAAGGTGTGTTGTTATGTGTATTTACTATGCTGTGAAAACAGTGGGGTGAGGGTGGGGAGTACTTAAAGTCCATCATGTTAGCTCGGGAGTCTGACTCCAGAGGGGAATTCAGCGCCTTTAGCTGGGACAAGAAGAAACCCGATTTTACTGAAGCTGGAAAACTTGCTGTACCAGATGGTCAAAACAGACTTAGGCTGTTCTTTAGTCCAACTAACTGGATTTGTGGCATTTGCTATCAGTGAACTCTTCCGTTGTGGGATGGGTTTAGCAGCAAGTTGTCAGACTGGTGCTAGGTCCTGGAGAGTGTCTCACTGCAGGCACAGGGGTATTTCAGCTGACACGGTGGAAATTGCGTTTCAGTGGGTGCAGTGTCTGCAGTGCCTGGAAATCCCTGCTTTTGAAGGCTGCTCCAGCCTGAGGTGCACAGGTGAAGTGGAAGCCATTCAGTGGTTGCTGCTTTAGCACTGCAGTCAAGTACTTGTTAGATCTGTTCATATTCCTGTGCTCTTAACACGGCTGTGGTTTGCTTTTACCTTTTTTGCTTCTGACGTTCAAGTTGGCACTTCACCCTTGCTCAGTCATTTCATATTTGCAAATTCCACATCTCCAGCTGCTTCATATGTGTATCAATGGGATGCACTAAAGCACACTTAAACAGGAGAGTCCTTTCAATGGTGACTTTTTAAATTTTTTTTAAAACTTGTTTGTAGGATTGTCTACAAATGTAGAGCAGGGATTTCTAAATGCACAAAAGTGAATGTAGAGGCCCAAAGCCTGTAGCTGGGAAAGGGAATTTTTAGGAATGGGATACATAATAATAAATCTGTTTCATCTTGAGAATTAAGAGGAAAATGCAAGTCTTGCATCTGAAACCTGTCTAGCTTTCATTTTTGCTATCTAGCTCACTGATTGCTGATAATATGTTACTATTTCCACACTTTATCTTGAGAACCTGGGATCCCAATTAGAACTTTGTCCTTTAGACAGATGTTTTCCTGAACTTTGTTTGTCAAGTTATAAATTCAGTTGATTGTGACTTCTTCCTGGTATAGGACATCAGGCTGTTCACACAGAAGCAGAAAGCAAGTCACTTGGTGCAAATAGCTTGTCCAGCAAAGTGTTTTGTGGTGAACATACAGGGAGCTTTCTGGTTTCACACCGAAAGCCCCCACAGACTGAAGCTTAACTTCTGTATACTTAAACCTCATTTGCTGTGAAACTGCACAGTAAATTTTAGTGGTCTTTTCACTAGACTTTGTGCTCTTACTCTCTCAGGATTGTGATTTTCTTGGCCTCTAAAAGCCTGACAGAAGTATTTCTGCTGTTGTTTCATGGCCCTTGTAAAGGTGAAGCCTTAATGTTTAATGTGTCAATACCTAAATATTTTTGTATGTTGGCAGAGTTTCTCGTACAGCTCACCCTGTGACCAGCAAGGCCAGCTTGGAACACCAGGGCTCAGGAGTGAGGGCAGCTGTGCTCAAAACCTTGAAGGAAACACAGCAGTGGCTAATGATTTAGAATTCAATTAAAAGCGTAATTTGGCCATCACAAATGATGAGAAGTGTCTGTGTTCCAGAATGAAAGACTTGTAAGTAATAGAAGAGTCAATTTCCTGCCTCTGGATTTTTAAAGATCTAAAGAATAGCGTTTACAGCCTAGTAAAATTGGGGTTTAAAGGTGGAGGTTTTTCTTCTTTTAAATCTTTTGTACTTTGATTACAATATTAGTAGAAGTATTGGTTTAGGGTTTTTTTCTTAGTAGGAATCTTGGTTTTACTTTTTGTGTATTTCTGATAATGATTGGAATTTTTGTTTCAAAGGCCAAAACAATAATAATAAGTATTTTCATCTTCTTCTATTTTCATCATTTCTTAGTGGTTAACGCATGCTTAAGAAACTTAAAAGTGTAACTTCCTTTTAGCAGCCATCTGCCAAAGGCCTTGTTTGTAGTTTCATCCACAAGGTCTCATCAAGAGACAAACCCGAGAGATCTTCTTTGCAAGAGAAAAATGTTCATGTAATATTTTGTCTTTATTTCTGTATGCCTGAAAGTTGCACAGGTCACCATATCTTCACTGGTATCTTCCGACAGTTTTTTAAAAAGAGAAATAGCAATAGAGGAAATTCTCCAGAGGGTTACATTAGAAATAAAACTAATAAAGATAAATGAGCTAAACATTGCTTCGAAACATCCAATTAAAATTAAAAAGCGACAGAAGGGTTTGTACAAACCCCATGGGAGAAAAAAGTGAAGCAAGCCACGTTCAGTAAATCTTTTAGGCTAGCCTAAAATATATGGCAACAGTTTACTTTGTTCATGTGTGTTTCTTTTACGCTGTACCACTGCTGCTTCCGTGGATTCTTGGGGGAAAAAAAAAATCCAACCAGACAGCAGCTTAATTTCTGGCTGCTTGTAACTGTGGCCCTTGAGGAGAGAGGCAACAAAATAGATTATTTTCAGTATCTCTTTCAGTATTAGGTGTATTTGCTACCTCTGCAGCCGGTTTGTGGTGCTGAATAGCTTTTTGGCTGCAGACACAGATACTGATACTGTCATGGTAAAAGCTGGATTGTAGGATGTTTGAGTGAATTTTAATTAGATGGGAAACAACTCCAGGAGCCAAGTTTTTGCAGCATGAGTCATGATGTGCGTGCCGTGGAGCAGTTCCATCAGTGAGAGTTCTCCCAGAGTAATGACTACAGTGCCTGGCCCTCTGCCAGGGAAGGGTGTGAGTTTCTGGCTTTGTTTACTGAGGTGACTATTAGCTCTTCTCTGAGTAAGAGCTCCTCTCAATTCCTAATTGAAAAAAAAAAATCTACCTTTTGACAAGTGTTCAACTCAGGAATGAGCAGGTAGCAGTGAACTTGGTGACAGAGGTAATTGTGCTGCTGGTATTTCCAGTGATAACCAAGATTTTGGCGCTCTGTGGCACCTTTGAGACGTGGTGGGTGCTGTGCGAGGTTGTGCTCACCTGGCAGAGCAGGGCCTGTATTTGCAGCGTCACACGTGTGGGAGCTGGGTGGGTCAAGGCTGGAGGCACCTGTGTTCATGCATGGTGCACAGTAACCCTGCCCACAGTTCATCAGGAATACAGCTCATGAATCAGGCTAGAAGAATGTGAAAGTTGGGCAGTTCCGAGCCATGTTTTCCATGGCACCGTCACTCCATTCAGCATAGCATAAGGAATTGTGTCATAGTCATTGTGCAGAAGTTTGAGTTGCCTGAGGAGCAAAAAGGGGGCAGATTCCAGAGGTAAATCTGCTCGGCTGTCTTTGTGGCAGATATCATTGCATGCTCTGTTCAGGAGGTGCTAAGTGGCAGAAACCAGTCTCTCCACATCTAGTCTGGGGAGTTCAGGGTATTTCTGCTAGCAGCCTGATCCTGATGTTCTTGCCAGCAAGTGTCTGTCGTGACGGACACCCTTTTTAGCTAACAGATGGCTTCCTTTCACGCGTGGTTACCTGAGCAATCACAAACTGGTCTGATGGGCGAGGGGGCGGAGTGGATACAATTAATTGGGATAGCTCAGAGCAGCGAGTTCATGGCAGATGAGTCGGGGTGCTGTTAATAAAATAACAATTACCTAAGCAGCAAACCTCTGCATTCTTAACATGGGAAACATCTACTCAGTTGCACAAGTGCAATCTTGATGTACCAGGAGGTGAGGGCTTTAGGAGTGTGTGTCCTCTTGCGAGTTCCTGTGGTGGCATGAAACAGGTAATTCTCCTTTGAAATGGGTATTGGAGAGCTTGGTTTAACACCAGTCCAGACTTTGGAACCCTTTCTGGAAAATGCCTACAACTGTTCCCTCAAGGAGTGAGGACTGTGCCGGTCATTTGAAACACGCGTGCATGAAGACACGGAAGCCAGATGTCGGTGACAGTCAGCTGGTGTGGGATGTCCAGCATCTGGGATCCCTGCAGGCCGAGGGCTCCCCGAATCACTCGTGGCTGGGGCTGGAAGGCACCTCCGGAGGCTGCCTGCGCCAGCCCCCTGCTCAAGCAGGCTGCCCAGGAGCGTGTGCAGACAGCTTTTGTACAGCTCCGAGGATGGACACCGCCCAGCCTACCTCGCTGAGCAGCCGCTGCCAGGGCTCAGTCACCCTCGCCAGAAACTAAGGAGCCTGCACTGGAAACAAGCTGAGAGTTGCTTCTGTGCAACATCTCTTGTCAATGCTTTTTGTGTCAGCTCTTGGATGTTGTAGAAGAGATGGTACTGCGGTCCTTTTCCTGTGCTGAACTACAAAGCCTTTCCATCTCTGAGAGCTCTTCCATACTGGCTGTGAGCTCTTGGAATTAGTTGGAAGGACTGTGGGCAAATACAATGTATGAGTAATGAACTTCTGTTTTATAAATTTGGTATAGCAGTGGGACTATTTCCCCAGTGCTTTGCCGACATTTTAATTAGAAGTGGCAGTTTTAATTAAGTAACATGACTGGAGGCTGGGTTATTTCTCTCCTGCAGTACCTCCTCAGTTTTAGAAGAGAAAGGTTGGGGTTTTTTCTACAATAGTTTCATTTTCTACAATAGTTTCAGTTATTCTATATGCTAAGTAGAACACCATGGAAACCACATTAAATGTGGCAGTTTAATAATAGCGATACATAACATTCATAATTGAAAGTATTTCCATTAAATAACTTTTTCAGTTATTCAGTAGAGTCTGGAAAAATGACAGTGGTACCAGAGGCTGATAATTAGAGGGAAGAGGATTTGAACAAAACACTGTTTTAAAATTTTTAAGTAACCTGTATCCGGTTGAGAGGTTTTCTGCTGAGTAAATTGAAATTCTGTCCTTTGACTCTGAATTACATTTAATTCTAGTGGTTTAGTTGTGGTTTGGGCTGCCTTTTTTTTTTTTTTTTTTTTTTTTTGGGGGGGGGGGGTTTTTTTGGGGTTNGTTTGGGGTGGTTTTTTTTTTTTTTTTTTTTTTTTTTTTTGAGGGGGGATGGGTTGTCATGGGTATCTGCTGTTTTTTGCCAGTGCCCTGTGCTGTGATTTTTTTCAAAGCCGTACTTGCATCAGTGATTGGGGTTTGGCAATAGAACACCTCGACCATACAGTCTCAAATCAGAATAATAAAATTCCTGACTGAAAGTGACAGCATGGATATTTAGAACAAATCATGTTGCTGTAAATATATCCTTATATACTTACTTTCTTGAAATCATCAGGCTAATCCGATTCAATAGTATCCCAATTAATATTGATTACTTTCTTGTTTTCTTTTATAACATCAATAAAATACTGTGCAATGCTAATATCAATGACACGCTAGTATTTCCCTCTTAGACAGCTAATATTTGTCACTGTGCCAGAATTTGGAGTCTCTGGAATATTACAATATCTTCCCTGTGTTCTTTTTTTACAGAAACAAGGGATAAACATTCATTATGTGGAATGGGCTATTGTTTGTTACATCCCTGAGAGTGTGTGGTTTTAAAAATTGATCATATCTTCAATTCTCTTTAAGTGGTAGCAGGGATGAACCTGACACCGTGAGAAACTGGAATGCATCGAGCGTTCTTTTACATAATGGGATTATTGGGTGGTTCTTTTCTTTTCCTGAGGTACAGAATGATTTGCTTGCCCTGTTTGTTTTGCCAACAGAGAGATAACCCAGTTTCCTACTGTTTCCCAAGAAGCTCGGTAGCTTGGGAAAAGGCCAGCAGCTTGGGAACTAACACTACACGTGTAAATAAACAAGTGTCAGTTCCCTTAATAGTGGGAAAAAGCTTAAATCCCTTCAGGCAGGTTTTGTGCGACCACTGTCCCTTAAGGAGGATGGCTGTCCTCGTGGGAGTTCCTGTCTGCAGCACTAGATGATGGCTTAATCTCCTACAGGAATTCTGTATGCTTACACTTCCTTTGGTTATCTTCTATATCCTTTTGATAGTCTTACGTACTTTGATTATATTCTGTTTTCTCTGGGTATAACGTACGGCACACAGTGCAGAAGCTGCGGAAAGCACACGTTTAAGGGAGAGAGTTTGTTTATGCAATAAATCCCACAAATTTGTCAGAAGCTGAAGTTTTAACTACCTGTTAATGCTTGCTTGAACTTCTATTTGTGGCTGGTTATAAAAATCGTGTTTATTTTCTTATCACCGTAATAAAAAAAAAAGCCTGGGAGCATCTTTATTCACTGTCTGTAGAACGAGTGGAATGATGCAGCTCTTGGGTCAGACAAGCTATTTAGGCATGTCTTATTGAAATAAGACAAATTAGGAATTAGAAGGCAAAACACGTGGAGGACTTAATAGAAGCCTAGAGTGGTTAGAGTTGGAAGGGGCCTTGAAAATTATCTCATTCCACCCCCTGCCACAGACACCTTCCACTGTCCCGGGTTGCTCCAAGCCCTGTCCAACCTGGCCTTGAACACTTGCAGGGATGGGGCAGCCACAGCTTCTCTGGGCAGCTGTGCCAGGGCCTCCCTACCCTAACAAGGAAGAATTTCATCCTTGGATCTAGTCTCACGTTTTGTTGGTTTGAAGCCCTTCCCCTTGTCCTGTGACCCAAGGCTCTTGTCACAAGTCCCTGTCCGGCTCTCCTGTAGCCTTTTAGGTAGGAGCTAGAAGGGGCTCTCAGGTCTCCCTGAAACCTTTTAGCCTCCAGCCTGAACACCCCCAGCTCTCTCAGCCTGGCTCCAGAGCAGAGGTGCTGCACCTCTCTGAGCATCTTCATGGCCTTCTCAACTCACTCCAACATGTCCCCATCTTATTCTGGGGGCCCCAGGCCTGGACACAGCACTGTGGGTGGGGTCTCCTGAGAGTGGAGTAGAGGGGGGGTGTCACCTGCCTTGACCTGCTGGCCACACTTCTCTGCGTGCAGTCCAGGATAGGCTTGGCTTTCTGGGCTACAAGTGCCTGTTGCCAGGCTGAGCGTGCATTCAGCCTTGTTGAGCCTGCCTGAGGGTCACAAGGGCCCACCTGCCCAGCCTGCCAGGGCCCCTCTGGGTGACATCCCTTCCCCCAGCGCGTCAGCCGCACCACGCAGCTCCATGTTGTCGGCAAACTTGCTGAGGGTGCACTCAATCCCACTGCCCATGTCACTGATGAAGATGGTCAAGAGCGCCAGTTCAAAACTGACCCCAAGGAATGCCACTCATCACTGGCTTCCACTTGGACATTGGAATTTTCTTTTTTTCCCGAACCTGATAAGGGGGGAGGGGTGGCATCCCCTTTTTAGGGGACGTTCCCCTTGGATGTTTCCCCTAAATTTGGCCAAAACCATCACACTCTCCTCTGTGATTAGTTTTTTAATGAAAAACCTCCTTTGGGAGACTATCTTTTACTAGTATGTGTTTGCAAGGCTAGAATTTTTTTCTTTTTGAAGATTGGTTTTACAATCAAAGTTAATTGAGTTGCAAGAACGTGATTCTAAAAATAATGTCAAGACAATCCTCTTGCAAAAGAAGACCGTACTCGTGTAGCTTAGAGGTCATGGCATCAGCGTCCTGGTATCAAAAGATTGCTGTAATATAAAGCTTCAGATGGTTAAAAGCTGTTCATGCACATGTTATTTGAGGAAGACATTTGTTTTTATTATGAGCAAAGGCTTAGCAACTTGACAGAGCAGAAAAAAATTAATATAGTGGGTTAGTCATAACCCACTTTTGTTTTAAAACAAGTTAATTTACAAGTTCAAAACAAGTTAAAACAAGTTTAAATCAAGTTAAAACTTAATGTGGAACTCCTTTTTGAGTTTATTATTTCTATTCTTATAGCTTTTTATGGGCCATGTAGAAATACTGACTTTACTTACGACCTGCTGTTTGGTAAAGACTGAGGTTTAGGCATCAGGGTATTTTTATTAATGCAGTCATGTCTTTAGTCCTATAATACTAGTCCAGCCTACTGTTATTTTTGATGAAACATTCCTGTAGGCATGTGCTTATGTATTCTTAGTGTTTCTTTTTGTTATGAAAAGCTTTGGCTTTGATGTGCTGCTTAAATTTCCTCTGAGTCATAATGCTAGTTGCCAAACCATTGTTTTTGTTCTATTTGGACTTGATTCTAGTTCTACAGTTGTTTCCTCCTAGGGGGTTAAAGTCCATGAGCTTTTATTAAGATAAATGTCAGTGATTTTGAGTGGATTTGCATAAAAGAAGCCCTTAGTCTCTGGTAGGATAAGTCATGTGTAATGTTTAGTTTTAAAGTAACAGTAACTACAGGAAATATTGGAAATAAAAGTTGTTGTCCTTTTCTGCACAATGGAATTTCCTTTTCTATTAAACATGGAACACTTTCTCATCTGTAAGCTGTCAGCAAACTGAACATCCTCCCTGGTCATCCTCTGTTTAAAAAAATGTAACAGTTTCTCCCTCACAAACAATTAATGCAACATCTTGTAGTAATTACATCAAGGCAAAAGATGGTGATCATTGATATGATTTCTAAAAATAAACATTGCCAAAGTGAAAACCTCAAGTCAAGAGTTCAGAGTTTGCTCTGTGCAGCAGCTTTAATATCGGTCACTTCTGCCTATCCCAGCCAAGTGGCCGTCACAGATCATGACCTGACACCAGCCTTATGTGTAGTAATTACTCATTTGTATTAAAATAAGCTGGTGTCAGTCAGAAGGTCACAATTTATTTCCAATTAATAATTTGCTACGTTAGTTTACATATTGCTATTGCTGTATCTGACAGTGGGGTTTGACTTTATAGTAAGCTGCTTTTATTTTCTTTGGCTATTAGACACAATATTGTTTTAATAACATTTGGAAGGAAAATGAGTATTTCTCATGCATGTCCTGCTGCATCATTTCAAAACTTTAAAGGGTGCCTTCAAAATTTTAGCTGTCAGACAGAAGTCTGCCCAGAGTTTACAGTGCTGTTTATGGATTTAATGTGTTTAAGATGGGCTCTGTAGGACTGGAGTTCAGCAAGGCAGTCAAGTATATCCTGCAGCCCATCCCATCCCCAGTGAAGCATTTGAGAGCAAACAGATGCTTTAGACTGATGAATCAACACCTCAAGTTCCAAGCATCTCTTATATGATTTATTTTTCTGAACTTACTTTTGATTCCTAACATCTTTTTTCCAAATATTGTTTCCTGAAAACTGCGCCTTTCTGCAGGAAAGGAGCCAAGAGAGAACTGAGAAGCCTAAAAGAGTTTAAGCAGCCTAGTAGAAAATAAAAGCTAAAACAAAATCAGGAATGAATGCATTCACATATTTATCAGCAGAATTTAAAAAGGTAGAGGGCAGGCAGCTTAAAGTTGAGAACCAAAAATGAAAGGAGGGCAATGAAATAAAGGAAGAGTTTCCAGCACGCAAAATGAAGGACATGCATTTGTTTAGGGATGGAAGGGGAATGGTGGAGGAACACCTGGCTGACCATCAGCTCTAGAAATTGTCACGTTTGGGTCACAAAGGAAAATACACTGCTAAAGGAACAGAAGGAGACAGCAAGGGGAAGGTTAAGGATGAAAAGTGCATTCAGGTTTTCCTGTGAAGGCAAATGTAAGCCTTGCATGAAGATGTGTCAGGGAGGGAGGTGCTACAAGATGCAGCACTCGGATGGGTCAGAGCAAGAGGTGATCCAGAGGAGGTGGGACCCAGGGTGCACAGAGTTACATGTCAGGTGCACATTGCTGGCAAACAGATGGAGGTGACCAGCTGATCAGACTCACACTTCTGGCTCTCGGGCCCTTGGTTTACTTTGGCACATCATTCAGTTTCAGTAGATGTGCCCTTTATATAATAAAATATATAATAGATATAAAACTACTGCATGTAATTGTGCACATACCTTATATAGAAAACCACAATCAATATATGTATATAACAGTAGTTCTGGACTTTTGCTAATACTTTTCTTGCTTTTCTAAGTCAGAAGAGTGAAGTGAGTAAATTGCCAGCTGGCTGTTTCAATCCACAGCAAAGGAGAGTATAGAAAGGTGAAAAAATAGGGTTTCTTAGCTTGAACTCGGCCCCGTGTGAGTGTGTGCTGTTAGGAACTGTTTGAAGGTTCCCAACAGTTGAGTGAAGTCCAGTTTGCATTCGTACCACTCTGTTGAGCTCTTCTCTCCGTTCAGTATGGACATGTTAAACACAAATCGCAGAAAAAAGTGAAATCAGGTGGGCTCAGTGCTTCGCCATTAATGTCATATGTTGTCTTTATTCCTTTTGTCAGCTCACTTGAAGTCATGTACTCCTCAATTTCAGCAGGGTGCTAGGAACAGCACGAATGCAGGAATACTCTGCACCTTTTGGTCATAGCAGGTGTCATAGAAGTCAGGGCTAAAGTCTCTGATAAAGTGGCCTAAAGACACTTGCAGTGTCTCTGCCTCTGTAATCTGTGGTTTGTAGATGGGAATCAGGTCTCTGTGCCCATTTATCAATTTCTTGCACACTAAGAAGGGTAAAATATTAACACAAAAAGCGGGTGGGAAGTGGAAGAAAGCCCTGCAGGAACATCAGCCAGCTGAGAACTGTTATTGTTGGAGGCCTTTGCAGCTGAGCACAAATGTGCCTTTTGTTTTCCTAATGCCCCGGGGCAGAATTTGGAGCTCTACAGGTGTGGGATTTATTCATTATTTTACAAAGCATCCTGCATTAATATATTTTGCTTTTCCTTGATACTCAGCAGCTTGGTGAAGAGAACTGTGTATGGGAACACAGCCACAGAAATAACTGGAGGCGTACTCAGTGCCCTGATTTCTGCTCTGTTGATGCTTTTGACCAATGGCCTAATAAAAGAATTGGCTGTGCTATTGTTGTTGCATGCTCCTACCCATTATGGAGCAGGGTATCCATGGAGAAGATGCCTTCATAACAGTGAACACCTGGCGCGTGATTCTGCTCGGGAAACATTAGGAGTGGTGGGTCAGATGAGTACTCGAAGTGTCTGTAATTGTTTATTCTAAGAATGCCCCACTTTCCGAGCTATAAATACTAGGAAGAGAGGAATAAGTAAAGAGACTGTTCAAATATCTCCCCAGGAGCAGGTACTGAATGCTGGAGCATTCATTTTGAAAAAGTGCTTTTGGGAATTGAAGGACTGTATTCCTTAGCATTTACTTCTTTAAGAGTAGCAGAGGGGGTAACTGAGGTTTATCTGTGAGCGCTGCTGTAGCATGAACTCAGTAATGGAAAATTCAAAGGGGGCTGTGTGATGGGCTATTACATGAATAAATGTGGTTCTTGTTTTATCTTAACAGGCTGAAAATGAAGGCTTGCAAATTCCTAACGGTCTGCAAATTGCCTTTCATAAGAACCGGCTCAGGCAGGGACTTAGTCGTGCTATTGGTCCCCACTGTTTTGGTTTGACCTGACAGGCAACTAAACACCACACAGCCTCACTCCCTCCTCCCACACCCTGCAGGAGGATGGGGGAAAGAATCGGAAGAAATAAAATTAAGATTTGTGGGTTGAGTTAAAGGTAGTTCACTAAGACAGAAAAGGAAGAGGGAAGAAGAATAATAAGTAATAGGAGGAGGACGATGATGATGATAAAAGAATTAAGATATCCAAAACAAGGGATGCATGATGCAACTGCTCATTGACCAGTGCCCACCCAGTTCCGCCAGCTTCCCTCCAAGTTTGTCACAAAATGTTTGGAGTTGGAAGGGACCTCTGGAACTCCTCTAATCCAGTCCCCTGCTAAAGTAGATTCGCCCGGAGCAGGTTGCACAGGATGATGTCCAGGTGAATGTGGAGTATTTCCAGAGAAGGAAACTCCTCTGAGCAGCCTGTTCCAGTGCTTATTCACCCTCACAATAAAGAAGTTTTCGCTCAGATGCAGACGGAACTTCTTGTGTTCCAGTTTGTGCCCTTTGTCCCTTGTCCTGTTGCTGGGCACCACTGGGAAAAGTCTGGCCTCATCCTCCTGACAGCCACCCTTAGGATATTTGTCTGTATTGGTAAGATTCCCTCTCACTCATTTCTTCCCCAGGCTAAAGAGGCCCAGTTCCCTCAGCCTCTCCTCATAAGAGAGGTGCTCCAGTCCCCGCATCATCTTTGTAGCCTCTGCTGGACCCCCACCCCCGAGTCCTGCCTTGTCTGTCTTGAGCTGGGAGCCTGGCACTGGAGCCAGTACTGCAGGTGTGGGCCCACCAGGGGACTGCAGAGGGGGAGGATCACCTCTCTCGTCCTTCTGGCCACACTCTCCCCTGTGCACTCCGGGGTTCCATTGGCATCCTCGGCCCCCAGGGCACTGCTGGCTCTTGGACCCCCTGTTGTCCACTCAGACCCGCAGGTCCTTCTCTGCAGAGCTGCTCTCCAGCACGTCAGTCCCAGCCTGTGAGGTGCTGTGAGAAGCTGACTTGTGCAGACACTGCTTATAGCAGCAGAGCTGCTCTCCAGCACGTCAGTCTCAGCTGACTTGTGCAAACACTGCTTACCGCAGCAGCAGCTCAAACATCAGTGTGGGATCAACATGATGCTCATCCTAAATCCAGTACTTAGCACTGTACCAGCCACTAGGAAGGGAATTATCCTAGCTGAAACCAGGACACCCACTAGTGACTTCAACTCACAGAAATGGTCAGGTCTAAGAAATAGAACTGGGCTGTTTCCAGAGCCTTAATGCTTCATCAGAGAGAATTTAGAAACTGCATTTGATGCAGTTAGCTTGTGTATAAACCACATTCCTGGACTTAAAGCAAGTCTCTATTGCAGCACTATTCCTATACACAGCATGCCATTAAATCACAAATATTTACATTCCGTGAGACTGAGGAGACTTAATCGTGCTCTCAGCAAAGTTGACTAAATCAGGGTGGTGATGGGGGAAGTTTTTGCTCTGTTAACCTGTGCATCTCCCTCACTGAGTTACAAACATTGGTTTGCATAACTGCCGGGGAAAAATGTGTACAAAGAACGTGGCTGCAGTTTCAGTCACCCTGGCTGCACGTTTGACGTTTTGATACTGCTGAAATGTAAACTTTCTTTGATGCTTTCCCCCCCTCCAAAAATTTCGCGGCTCTGTGGGGTTTATTTGGCTGAGAACCTGCACATGTTGAAGGATTTGTCATGGCCATAACATTTCAGTTTTACATATTTGTACTACAGGCAGCACATTATTTCTCGAGAGAGTTCCATTAGCTTCATCTGTGCCACTGCATTATGGCAACATCATGTATAGACTGGTTCCAGGTTCAGTTCTTAATCTTAAAATTGCCCTGGATGTAGTGAGTAGGGGGCAGATCTGACACAGGTGTAAGTCTGTTGTGCCCGTGCAAATTCCCATACAGTAGCTATCTGCCTGAATGATACCAGGTATTCCACATCTCTCTGCACACCCCAGAAACTCCTCACAGGCTGGGTGGTTAGGTTGCCCCTGGCCCCTGAGCTGCCTAGAAATTTTGTAGAGCAGGGCTTCAGTTTCTAGGGAAGGGCTTCATCTCCTCAGCAACCTCTTGTAGGATAGAAGAGCTTATTCTGGTGAGATTTCAGGTGCCCAGAGGTTGTGTTCTTTAACAGTAAAATTTAAGTCCTAATAAAAACAAAAAAAGACACAAAAAGAAGAGAGTTTTAATGTATCACGGGGTTTCCTTTCAAACCTTTGTTTTTCTATGAGGGAGAGTGAGAAAAAGAAAATCCTTTTAGTCAGTCTAATATCAGGGAAAAGTACAGCTGTGTCCTAGTACATCCTATTGTCAGAATTTCTGCAGTCATTTTCTGGTTTCCATGGCAGAATGTAACGGCACCAAGATGGTCTGGGGTTGCAGTGCAATCTGAAGAGACCCTTGTAAGTTAGTGCTCCTTGTTTTCTCTTCACTTAGCTGTGGAAGGAAAAACATGGAAAATAGAAGTGTTGAACTGTATTGCACAGGGTAGGAAGCAGGTTGTAGAGACCATCGTCGAAAAGATAAGCAAGTCATTTGACAAAACATGCATCAACTGGTACTGACTAATAGTCTACCCAGTCAGTCCTGGGGGGGAAATGAGAAATGTACAGACGATGAAAGGGCCATTGGGAAAATGCTTTTATATTGTTCGCTGCGGACTGCAAGCTCTAATAATAAAATAACAAAAAGCAACTGCAAAAGTTGCTACAGATAATGATTAGAAAGCTGCTTTGCTTTGGAGAAGTTTGCATTTTAGATACCTGTGTTGATGGGTGGTGAGAGGTGCACATTTCTGCCCTGGTGATCAGCTCTCTTTGGGTGGTCACGCAGGATCAGCACTTTGGGTGAAGATCCATGGCACTTTCATAGAAAAGATATATGCTGAAGACTTTAATTATTTAATTAATATATTAAGACATATGTCTTTAATTATAAAATGTTATGATGTAGTCCAAGAAATGTGTGTAGTATACGTATGTAAGCTTTTGTAAGAAAGCAAATATTGATACTGCTGAAACAATTAGTTATTTTATTTGCCTACCTAGTAGAAACTCAGTGCAGACAGTCTGATTTTCTGATGCAGGTGTCCTAACTTCTAATATTAGCTTGTGGTCTATTAGAACATCCTCATATGAATGAGGATTAGTTCAAGATTTTACATTTATACAGTCCATGAGTACCCCCAGTTTTACACAGCTGTATTCTGTTTCAGGTTTCACACTATTTCATTAGTTATTGTAAAGGCTGAGATTTTCATGGTTCACTGCATTAAATGTTTTTGTTTTCTTGTTTCTTTTTTCTTGGCTCCATGTCAGATTAAACTTATTTGCAGGTGGCTGCAAGGTTTTTTCCATTAATAAACCCGCATTATTCTCATTGCTGCCTTCCTTCTGATGGTATCAGTGGTTGACAGGCAGCGATCTTTTTCCAATCTTGGCAATGCGCTGTTGCTGTGGTAGAGCCCATTGTTCACTAATGGAGACTTGCTTTCATAAAATAATCCAGAATTTCTAAGAGCACTCCTTCTTCTGCATTTGCTTTGCTGCTTTTTGAACTTTCTACTTGTATTTTTTGTTTAACTACAGTTTCTTAAGTAGACAATGTAGGAGACCTGTTTGTAATTGAGTTTAGGTAATTAAAAGAGAGGAAAGGAAACAAGTATATAAATGTATTTGTGAGTTCCCTTTTTATTATCTGTGTGGCTTTCAAGCTTGACTTCCTGTTCCTGATAATAATTTTTCCTGTTTCGTGTTTACTGGGCAGGTAAACACAGTTTTAGCTAATGAATTTTATGCTGTCGAAATAGAGAGGAATTAACTCTTGATTTCAATAAGTGACCTATTATTGCATTTATTTTTTCTAGAACTTTTCCTGTGATACGGTTGTAACATAAACATTTTACACCAGATGCTATCCCAAACTTTCTCAGCGTTTGTGGGGATTTGTGCCTGCTGGGTCATTTCCCTGGCTGCGTGGCAGGGCCCTTCTTTCTCAGTGAACTCTGCAGTGGCACACCTCACACTTCAGATTTTTGGGAGCTGAGTGCTCGCAGTATTTCAGTGTGCCCTGCCCTCTGACATTCACCTTTAGCTCCCCAGCACTCGAGCCCTGGCAGGAGGCAGGGTAACACAAATAGCTGCGGGTGGCACAGCAGTTGCAGTTGCAAGTACTTGTAAATAAACTGAGTGGAGAGAGGAAGGAACATGATTTCCTGAAACTCAGAGAAGAAACGTGCAGATTTTACAGGAAAGTCATTTTGTTGGATACCCCACGAAGTTAAATTTGCATGTTCCCACCTCCAAACACTACGTACTGCACACTTACTCCTGTAACAACACTAAGGAATACTTTATTTCTTTGGAAGTGCCACTGTCATCTTCTGGACCTTAATGTCCACTTAAATCCCTGACTCAGGGAGTACTGAATGTTGTTTCTGCTGCCTCACAGCACAGTGTGCAGGCTGTGAGGTACCTCCAGCCACCCAGCAGGTGTGATAGCAATCCCCATGGCACAAGCAGCTGAAGGAGTTAAATGCACAGAGCTCGTTATTCTGGTTTATGTGACAGCAGAGGACACCTCGTTGGTATCCATCAATATACTGGTTCAATTTGGAGTGAAAACCTGGGAATTTATAATGCAGGCAATAATAATGATGATGATGATGTAGATGTAACCTTCATATATTGCCGTGCATCCAGCAGCATCTCTAAGATGTTTTTACTGTGATTTGAAAAATATCAGGCATGCTTTTTTAATCAATAGTTATTCTTCTTAAATCATGCAATAGTGTTTTAGCCTCTCCTCATACCTGAAAGTGTTCAGCTCTAGTATTTGTTATCTGAGCCCACTGTCATGTCTGTAAAGGAGAGCTGAATATTAATCGTACCCAGTGTCAGTTCAGAAGCTGTGATGCAGCAGTTAATAGCAAAGAAATTTCGAATGTTTATACTTCATATTCAAAGTTGGAGATGAAGTTCTTTATTATATCTGTGTTATCCCTGAAGAGTCGACATAGGATGTTTTTAGCACTTCATAGAAGACTCTCGGACACCTTCCAGGTTTCTGGCTGTGCTGGCGGATCCTGTAAATATTGCTGGAGGTGATACAGAACAACCTTCGAAAGCCAAGCTGGTAGTGCACCAGCGATACAGCTCCCGTGCTAAATGACCAACAGCCCCGGACTGATTCTTTGCTTTGGAGGCAGTGTGCACATTTTCATCTTTGTTCTCACCCCATCTTCGTTCAGTTTGCCTCTCAGATCACCTCCCTGCTTGCTCTGGGTAATGTGCCAAGTGCTCAGCCCACGATTAAGTTACAGCCAGAGCTGCTGGACATGAAGGTGCTGTAACTGTAGATGTCTGTGCTTATGTTTCAGCCTTGCTGCAACCGAATTAAAAAATCTTACCGGGAAACCTCAGTGGCAGAGTTGAACTTTAGAAAAAGAGCTTTGAGCTTATCTTGCAGATTTTTTTTTTTTTTAATTCTTTTAACTTCTGATTTTTTTTTTTTTTAATAAACGTTACGGTAACCATGGAGGAGGGCTAAGCTGACAAATTTTCTTCTACAAGTGATGGAGGCTCTGAGGCCTCAGAAAGTATGATGGGTCAGTTGACAAGTAGTGACTAGCTCAAGAACTATCCCCATTCTTTAAAGCGTATAAAAATAATCTCAACTGTTAACATATGTAAAATTGATTCAGTTACTGTTAGAGTTGACTGCAAATATTAGGAACTGCAAATTACAGAAAAATTAAAGAAGTTTTCCTTCTTGTTCTTTCCTTGGGATTTCAAAAATGTTGTAAGAAATTTGGAGTGTTGAGTATTTTGGAGGTGGTGTTTGCTTTCTGTGTTTTATTTTAAATCTGTTGTTATAGTTCTTTTAAACCTACGTATCTGACTGGACACTTTGCAGTAAGGATTGAACTTCTTAATTTTAACATCTGATGCTGAATTTTTGAATCTTCGGAATTGTCATCCAAAGCAACTTTTTCTAAACTTGTTCATTTTTTAGTATTTCCAAGATTCAAGGCATATTTTTTACATTTCAAGCGGTTCTATTTTCCAAAGTTAGTATCTTGGAATGTTTGTGTTGTTTATTGTAGAAAACAGAGCTTGACACAAGCAGTGGTATTTTATCTCCAGAGATGTTGTTAGGGCTTGGTGATGTACAAGTCCAGAGCTCCAGCCTCCTGCTCTACCCAAAGGTTAAAAATAATCAATTCAATATTACAGTTTGGATGGAAAATATTAGTGGATCTAAATAAAGGGGATATTTTTTAAAGATCACATCAGATGATGTATTGGTTTTGCTTCTCTACAGCAAATACACTGAACTATGTTAATCTTCATACTAACAGCAACTGTTTTGCTTTCTTTTGTTGCAGATCACCAGAAACTGGAAAGAGAAGCTAGAATCTGTCGCCTCCTGAAGCATCCCAATATCGGTAGGAACATTTCATTGCTTCGTACAGTATTTATCAGATTAGAAAATTTAGGGGAAATGGAAATTAATAGATACAAAGAGCAGCTCAGAGAAGTCAAGTGCGAATATCTCCAGGCAAGACTCTCTTTATAATGTGGTGCTCCTCACGAATTCCGCTGCAGGATGCAATTTTGTGATGGATCACCTAAAGCACCGTGAGGTGTTCTCATCTTTGAGCCATTGCTCTGCCATCGGGGAGCTCTCTGTGCCAGGTGTTTGGGGGTTTTTGGAGGGGTTATTTCCAGGATTGCTCATGACTTTTGGAGACCTGCAGAAGAATTTCAGCTGACAGTGTCTGTTGCACAGTGAGACAGGCCAGTGTCAATAGTTAGTGCTGGTTTTAGTGATACGCTTATTTTATACTGTGTTTTGTGTTTGAGATTCTGTCCTCCCGTAGATGAAGAAAACTCTGCTCCTTTTACTTCCAGAGTTGTGTTTTCTAACCATGTAAAGCAAAGAATAAAGTGTTTGGTGGGTGGGGTGTGTCTGTCTCCTTGCTTTAGAAGCAGTGTAAACAGGTAAGTACCTTGATCTTAAGGGAACTGTAGCTGGATTTTTCAGTTTTTCAGAATCCAAATTATATGCCAAGGGTATCTCTCACGAGGATGTTTGCTGTACCTGAGACTTTGGCAAAAGGGTGGGAACTTCCTGTCCTTTGTGGTATTTTTAGACTAATAAAATTGTTTGGTGCCTGGGATAAAATCAGCTCCTTCCTTTTATTGATAAATAGAAAGTGAAGACAGGTGTAGCACAGCTCAAAATGACACGTCAGATTTCTGTGGCATCTCTCTTAAGCTTACAGGTTTGACCTAGCAATTTGGTTAAGGAGGAAGAGGAGTGTTATCTGTGCTATTTTATCCTGCCAAAGGTTTTGCATTGTAAAGTGGTGGGAGATAAGGGAATGTACATAAGTCCTTTTGGCGAGAAGGTGCAGCCCTTCTGCAGCTGTGGTTACACATATGGTGTAGCCAGACTCCAGAGTCATTCACCTGGGCCTTGCTAGAGCCAGAACTTATTTGTGAGCTTCCACAAGCCAGGGAAGACCAACAAAAGACAGAAGTGTGCTGATGCAGGGGAAGGGCTGAAATGCACACAACTCAGTTGGAACAAAAGTCTAAATTGGTTCCATGTGGTCACAAGTCTTCAGCTTGTTGAGTGGCTTGGAGCAGTGTAGGATGCAGTTCAGCTCCTCTGGGGCAGGCCAGCTGTTCCACATGCACAGTTTGTATCTGTGAGCTTTGGCTTGGAGTGCAAACAAGCGATGACGGCTTTGGTGACAGGCAGGTAGGGCTCTGCAAATCTGCATTAAGTGTGTGTATCACCACCTGCGCCAAGGTGCACAGTTCAAGGATAATGGACAAAGTGTTCTGCTCCTGTTTCAGAAAAGCTGCCGTGTTCTAGATCTGTCTGAGAGAAGATTTTCATGACCTGGAATTAACGTGGCAGGGTTTGGCAGCAGGCATTGTGTTCTGTCTATATTCCTTCTCCTGCAGCCATGCCCTCAGCCAGCTAAACGATGACCCTAAAATCATTCCAAGTGCTGCCAGCACCCCCAGTGGAGCTCTTATGCTTGGGTCACTATCACATCCCCATTTAAACTGTCATCTCTGGTGAGTAATGGAGCTTCATCACACCAGGAAGCACTAAGAGTGAAAAAGGAAGTGTGCCAGAGGAAGGAGGCTCAGCTCTGACAATAAGTATGTGTAAGTTAGGAAAAATAAGAAAAAACTGATAACTATTTTTTCAGTGTGATTTCTGTAGGATAGCAGGGATCGAGCATTTAATAGCATTTAATTGATTGGGTGGTTTCTCAAAGATGACATGCGTAGTTTTCTTCACTTTCCTCCCATGTAGCTCTTTTTAGTTACTTGTCTTTTTAAATTACGCATTCATTGCAGAGCAACAAACTTCTGAAATTAGAATTCACTAATCCTTTCTCTGGTCTTTCAGGTCTATTCTTTATTCTTCCTAGTTACCTTGATTAAATGTCCCTTCAAAAAGTGGCTTAGTGTGAAGGTGTCACAGGTTAACTTTATTACTAAAATAATACATATATAATAATAGTACTCCTTTTTTATGGTGTTGTATGATCTCTTCTATTAATTACCTTCCAAGTCTTAGACTGTATGAGATACTCCAGGGTGATAACCCCTCTTTAGTTACCTTTTTCATACTTCTCTCCAATCAGAGTAAAGCAGCACAGCCGTGGCAAGTCACATTTTTTGATTTTAGCCTGTGAGTAAACACATTGTACTTTGCATATGAGCAAGATTTATTTCTTTAGAGAACAAGTTTAAAAAATAATCCAAACACTGGAAATATTTTCCAATTATCTTTCCAGAGAAAATAGAGAATTATCAAAAACTTTTGCAGACCACTGGTTTTGTGTTTCCAAGTTAGGCATCCAATTAGTACCTAACTAGAAAAATATTTAGTTATTTAGTTTCAGGACTAAACTTCTTAACAATCAGCATAGCTGTATTTTAGCTTCCCAACAATGCCATATTTCTGTCTAGTTCATATCTGATTGGATGGTCGGTTTATTTAATAAGTGCCATTATGCAGTTAGGAAATCGTAGGATGACATTTTAAAAAGGGTTTCCACTGTAGTCTGTAGCCATAGGTACTAAACTTCAGAAGTTCCTCTGGTATTGGCAGAGCAATCTTAAAAGTGGATGTGAGTAAATCAGAATTCTTTCTTTTAAAGAGATGAAACTTTGAAATGTGGAAAGTAAGGAGACACACATGGAAATATTTTCACTTCAGTTCCTGATTTGAATCTCCCGAAGTAATCACTGCAAACAATAAAAACTGAGGAAACAAATGTATTTTCTGCTGACCTTTTGGAAGTATTTATGACATCAGATTATTATTTCAGGAATCAAGGTATCTACCAAATATTCACAAAGAAAGTATTTAAGTATGTTTGGAGGGAGACTAACTCTTCTTAGGCATTTCTACTGAAGGAGTGATTCTGAACTAGGAAGGATACCAAGTTCTGAATTCACATTTGAAGAGTTAAATCAGTGATTATTCCCACTAGACAAGTGTTGGAAGGAAAGCTAAGAGATCTTCCTTCCACTTCCCCAAGAATGTGTATCAGCCTTAAAAGGGGAGATAGTTTTTTGGCAAAAAAAACTTTTTGGAGGTGTGAGGATAACTTAGGGGTATGATGTTTTCTGACTTGTAGTGTGGATTCTTTTTTTAAGGTTTATACTCAGAACTGTCTATTCCTGAAGATGTATTTATTCCTGCTATTCAGAACCGTGTAGAGGCAGTTATTTTTTGGAAAACTAAATAATGTTGAAGTAAGGCCGAATGTTAAATGATTCTGTTTCTGTGCAGTCCTTACTGTTCATGTTCACAGCCAAGAAGTGTCATGAAAACCTTCCTTGAAGAAGTTGGTTTCACTTCTTCTACAAGCAGGGCTCCAGTACATCTCTGAAAGCTGAACTTTTCTGTGCAGATGCTGTTTTGCACATACCTGATTCAGTTCATTTTTCAGCATCTCTTTCTTTTATTCATCCTTTTAATAAATCTATGATTTCTTCTCTGTCCAGCCTTGTAGTTATGATGCCTAATGAATGGCGTAGAAAAAATGAGGAAAGTGGATTACAAACAGTATTTTCTGTTCTCCTTTTTCAAATCTCCATTTCCCATGTAAGTAGTAGATATGTGAAAGTTTGTTTAAAACCCACAGAATTTCCTCATCCTTTCCACCTACTCCTCGCCAATACTCATTGTTGAGATTTCTGCCTCTTACCTCAGTCATCTGTATTGTTGTAGTAGAAAGCGAGCCCTGCTGAATTTTGCTTGGGAATTAAAATGAGGCAGAAGCCATTAGCTGAACTTCCAGGCCTTGAGAAGAAACTTTGAGAGGGCTCAGAATCCTTCCTTCCCAGTCAGTCTTTGGCAATACTGGTATTTTCTCTCCTTCCAGCTTTGCTTGGGTAATCTGGCCTCTGCTACGCTGCGGTAGGAAATTTCTGGGCAAACACAGCTCGTGTTCCTGGGCTGTAGGAGTTTGTGCATTAGTGTGATTGTCAGCATTGCTGTTTTTCAGGTTCTTACTGTGGTGACATGGCTCTACATCAGTGCATATAGGATTCCTTTTTCACAGGGCATTTAAAATGGATGGAAATGTAGGTTAAGCCTTGCTGTTTGGAGAACCTAGTGCTTTTTCTTTGTGAGACTGCACATCAAGTTTTATTAACAGCTTACTTCCTTTGCTGAGCAAATACCTGCAGAGGATTTGTCATCCTGGGTAACTATTACTTTTCCAGCAGTTCCATGTGTACTAATGCTCCCAATTTTTTAATTTAGAAATTTGGAAAGAAAATTGGTGAGGAGAGTAACCATCTCTTCACCAAGAATTCCAGTGTCATTTTCCTGGCTTATCTCCTTTTCCTTCTTTTGGTAAACTTTGATTTCTTGGTCCTCTTTTAACTTTAGGTAAAGTTGGTTTTTAGCACTCTGATTTCTAGTCTTGCAATCCACATAATTTTGGTGGTGTAACACTGTTGCACCATCTTGTTATGACTTTTGGCATTGATTTACAGCTGCTTTGCTAATTTTGGTTTATGAGATCCCAAATAATGATAAAATCTGCATTAGCCTGACAATGCAAGCTCTGACCGTGTGGAAAACTGCTGATTCAAACCTGGTGAAACCGTGGAGTTTTTTTTCCAAGTGGAGTTTGCTCTGGCAGGGTTTGTGCTGAGTTTGGGTGATGTTTTCCTAATGGGAGTTATGCCATCAAGATCTCTCTGTAACTACTGGAGGGGCTTCTGTTGGCTTTGCATTCCCACATCCTTGCAGCTGCGCCACCTCCTCCCTTGGCCTTACAGACAGTGTATAAGCTATGGCAGGCAGGCTGGGTCCGTTAGCCAGCAACATCAGGCTCAAGTCTGACTCCGATCAATCTTCATCCTTTCCCCGAAGGCAGCAGCAGATTTTACTGACATGTGGCAGCCCTTCAGGTGATAAATGAAGCCCTTCTGGCACGAGGCCAGGCTGTCCCTGCGTGGCTCTGTAAGTCAGGGTGCTTAGAGGTAAGGAGGGCTGCCGGGCAGAGACGGGGCCGGGTCAGCTCTGATAGGCCTGGGCCTGTTCCCGCGGCTCTGCTTGTCCGGCCTCCTCGGCGGGGCCGGAGCTGTGGCCTCGCCCCGAGCGCGCTCTGAGAGCAGGGAGGCCTCTCCTCCATGAGGAACGGAGCTGCGCCAGCAGGCTGGAACGTGGGCCAGTGTCTTTGCCAAGGCAGCCTGGTCTTGCAGCAGGCCTAGAGGCAGCCTAGATGCAGAACAGGCTGGGACACAGGGAAAAGGACAAATCCCTAATCTGGTTTCATGACTGTGTTGGTGTCTGTTTGGAGTCTGCTGGTTTCCGTGCTTTGAGCTGGGAGCTTCTCACCAGTGGCTGAGGAAATCGATAGCACCCAAACTTGGCACTGCTCCTCACCACACTCTGTGCTTGTGTCCAGCTTGCTTACTCCTTTTGCCACAAGGAAAGGAGAAGAAGCCTGCATTTGGGGGTTACGTCCTCTCCCCACCATAACACAAAACATGAGCACTGAAGTTGTTAAATTCCTCATGTGGGGGAAAATAAGAAACTGTATATTGCCTTGTCCTTTTTGAAAAAAGGGCAGTTAAAGATATGTGGGGCTTTTGTGTCCTTTATGCACAACAATGTGTCCTTTATGTTCATATTTGCTAAGTATGTGCATGGCACTTCATAAAGTCCCAAGAATCTCAAGAGAAACGCTATTAATATACAGAAAGTGTGGATGCAGTAACTCCTTTTTGAATTTCATTTGTCTTACTGTGGCACAGTTGTGAGTAGCTCAGCTGGTATTAGTTAAGTTACTCTATAAACTAAACACTGGGTGAAGATCAGGCCTGTTCAGGTTGAGTGGATGTAGTTCTTTAGCACAATATTTTTTCTGAGCTTAATTTAAGGTTTCACTCTTTACGTCAAAAATAGATAGTTCTTTCCTGATGCAGTGAAAATCAAACCAATCCCCAACTAAATAAATTGATGCTCAATAAACATGGTCCTCAGGGATGTATTAACTAAAGCTATGCAAATAAATAAATAAATATAGTTTTTTATATAAATACAAAGCTCTAGTTTATGTGGGACTGATGCATTAGAGAATCTCACTTCCTTTAATTATTTTTATTGCTTAGATGAGCTGATCACTTCAACAATTTTAAATCTCATCCATTCTGTTGAATTAATTAAATTTGCAGTTTCCCTGATGAATAAGGTGAACCATAGTGCTTGAGAGAATTAACATAAAACATCAAGAAACCAAATAAACCAGTGATATAACATGATTTCATAGTTAATGTGAAAGCCAATTTAATGAGTATTATAAAATAAGAGAGTGAATGTTTAAAGTCCGCCGTGGCTACAGCAAGTAGCTGACTAGTGAAGTGCAACAACAGAATACAGAAGCTGGTTTTGTGGTTGCTATTTGTGAACTTAAATGTACTGGAACAAGACTGAACCAGGCAAGAGCACACAGGGGGGCATAGTGGGGTTTATTGCAGCTGGGTTTTCTGCAGGCTTTCTCCTTCTCAGCAGTTTTTGTTACTGCTGTGCATCTGATTCCTTTCAGTTGGTGAAGTTCTTGTGAATGTATGTTGATGTTTGAGGAGAAAAGCCTGCAAGTTTTCACTGCTGCTGTTGTAAGGATTTGGTGTGGAATGGCTTTCTGTAGAGCTGTTGGTGGCCCTGAAGTGAGTGGAGTATCAAAACCCCCCAGTTGTTAAAAGACTGTCAGTTATTTAGTGCTAATCAATGTGTCAGTGATTTTCAACATGAGCCATATGAAGCATCAGATGATGTGGTCTGAGTGTGCCAGCAGAGAAGGGGGAAGGCATCTTTATTGGGTGTTACAGCTTTTGTCTCTTTTGCTTGCAGCAGAATCCTTTTATTCTGCTAAAAGTGGCATTGCATCTTTAAGTTTCGCTCTTCTGGGTTACTGTGGAGCATAAAAATGTCTTTGAGAGTGCAGACAATGACACCACTCTTTGCCATGCTACATTAATTCTCTTTCCTTTTAATGGAGCACAAGGTTATTTTAGCTCAAGTGAAGCATTGCTGGCTGTAATATCCCTGATAACTGTAGCAGCATCCATAATAGACCGAGGAAATGAGGTTTCACTAAGATTTGCCACCAATTTTATAATTTTTTGCCTCAGAAAGTATATGCCTAATTTGCACCAAAATAGGTAATGATTCAGTATGAATCAAGTGTGAACTGGGTCTTGAAGCATTTTGCATCCCTGCTTATAGCTGTGTTTGTATGTTTCCTTAAATGCATGAAAATTCTTTTCCTTGTGTGTCCAGATTCTCTTAAACAATTTTTTTCTTTCTGTGAAGTCCACTCCACTTTTGCAGCAAGTCATTTTAAATGTAAAATAGAGTCATCTACAGAAACGGGAAGTGGAATTTAAACACCTCTCTTGACAATCCTGCTGTGGGGGACGAGGGCTCGGGTGACTGCCACACTTCCCACTTGTATTTTCATCTCTTGTTCTGCTTTACTTTCTATATGTGTTTCCTGGAATGAGGAGTTTCATAATTGGCTGCATTGCTGACTTCAAGAGCCATGGAAATAAGCTCAACTGAAATGAATTGCTCTCTTTCTGCACACACAAGATGGATCTTTGGGAACTCACATTTTTTTGTTGTTTGAAAGCTTTGTTTGTTATGAATCTGCAACCACGTGTTATGCATACGGATAGACATCATGACTCCCAGCTAAACCACAAATATGTAATTTTCCTCTGGACCCTTTCCTCCAAAAACAGAGATCTCTACTACTTCAGCTAAACTAAGCTTTTTCTTTCAGTAAAGCTAGCACAGACATTTTTAGAGTATTTTTAGGGGATATTGTAAATTATGTTCCCTTTGCTTTTACAGACAGTGTTGCTGATGGTCTCATAGGTGAATTCTGTACTGGTCCTTGGATTGATACCCAAATATTAGAAATCTTTCCTTGATCTTGAGGGTGAGGAAAAACCAACCCCCAACTGAGAAAAGGTTGCAGTAATTGGGTGGTGTGGATGGGCATCACTGGACAGCATTAGGGCAGCTCCTGCAGGGGTGGTAAAACTGTTATTCTGTGTTTTCCGTGATAATCCTGCCCTAGCCTTGACATCTGTGGCTCCGGCCTGAACCCACTCTGTGGGGCACTTCTGTCTTGGCCCGTTCACTTTCCCAAGAGAAAACAAGGAATTATCATCCAGGCAGCATCTGTTTCCCAGGCAGCCTAAATCTGCCCATTTGGAGTGTTTGGCATCCCAGCCCACGGTGGCTGAGCTGTCAGCCAGTACGTCACCCTGTCACCCTGCTGCTGGAAAAGGCCCCTCCAAGGAGAACGTGTTGGGCTGTCTGTGCCACCTGGGAGCTGCATCTCACCTTCCCCCCTCCCTGCCCCCCGCTGCTTCCCTGTGGCAAGCAGGAAAGGAGCTGTTCAGGCATGGGGGGCAGAGAGAAGGAAAGGGATGGGGAAACGCTGCACGTGTGAGCTGGGAGCAGTATGAGGCAAAAGGAAGGTCTCCTGACTTTGGACCCGGGATTATGTTTTGACTTTGCGACCATAAATGAGGAGCGGTGCTTTGGGAGCTCACTATGGAACTTTGGAATGTCTTTGCTCCTTTTCCAGAGGCGGTACCAAGCTAGGAAACTCATTAGGAAAGACAGTCCGTGGGGCTACTCCCATCTGCACAGACATCTTGCTTTACTTACATACCCAGCCCCCTGCAAAAAAGTATCATGGAATCATGGAATCATGTGGGTTGGAAGGGCTCTCTGGAAGTTATCCAGTCCCAACTTCCTGCTCAAGCCATGTCCAGTAAAATCAGGTTACTCAGAGCCCATCCTGCTGCGTTTGGAGACTCTTCAGGGAGGGAGATTGCACAGCCACTCCAGGCACCAGTCCAGTGTTTGACCACCTTCCTATCCGTATAAATAAATAAATAAATAACTAGATAAATGTGTCTCTGTGCCTAGCTGGGCTTTCCCAGACTCCAGCATGTGTCTGTGGCCTCTTGTCTTGCCATTAGCACCCTGGAGAAGACTCATTTCAGTCTTTCCTGCTGAGCAGCAAACCAGGTACTGGAAGGAAGAGTGGATGTTCTCAAATACAGCTGCATCCCTGTTAGGATGTTTTTGTTCTTTTCTTAAAATTCCATTTGCTTTCGTTTTAAATATTGTGATGAAAATTCCTAAAGAAAGCGTAATTTGACTAAAAACTGTAAACAGGGACAGACTCCTTGGAATGCAGGATTTCCTTGGTTGCAAGATGTGGATTTGGAAGTGCATTTTATAGGCCAAACTTGTCTGTGCCATGTCACACACAGAAATCCCTTTTCTGCTGGCATTTTGCATTTCATATGCATCGTTTGCATCTTTACTAACGGAATGCCCATTCAGTAACAGCTTTTATGGTATCTTAGATATTATATATAGGAAACAGCACAGAGTGCCTGCTTGGCCCAGCATGTCCCTAGCTCTGCTGGGATGTCACCCTTGCCTGTCCCTGTGCATGGCAGGGGTGTGAGAGGCTGTTGGCATCCTGGGTCATCTTCCCCTGGTGCCTGAGGGCCATGGGACAGCACTGGTGAGTTCCAGGCTGACAGACATCCCCCTGACCACCCCTGGCTTGTAGCAAGTGTTTCAAGTGTCCTTTAGGATTTTCCTCACTCCTTCAAACTTTTGCCTTTAAAATGTCACAAATTCCCTTTTCATCCTGATTTTGTTGCTTTGCTGTTGAGAGTACCTGTCAAAGCCATGGCATTCCAAAGGATGCAAGCTGGTTTGCTCCTCGGCTTTCCACATGCTGCATCCTGGCACGGAGTGAATGCTCTGACCCTGCAAGTACCACCAACCCCATCACTGGCCGTGGATAAATAGCTCATAATTGCTCAGTCCAGGCTGGGCTTTTTCAGATTTCGGCACTGGAGATTTTCCTACTCCTACAAAACTGCTGATCCGGGCATTTTTTTCAGTTGAGAGGGGTTTAATGATACCTCTCTCCTCCTAGTCACCTTCCAAATTCGGAAGTTCTTTTTATAGTGGCTTCACCAGAGTGTTAGTATTCTCATGGACTGCCCATGGGAATGTGCTTCTAATTTTAGTTTGTCCTCTACATGTCTGTCTCCTTTAAACACATCCAGCTTCTCATTCCGGCCACACTGGGCCAAGCATGACGCTCTGCTCCTGATACTTGTGCATTGAAGATGTTCTGGTATTGCAATGTAATCAAATCCACAGCTCCTGCCCTTGTGCTGCACAGCAGTGAGTGCACTCGTGTCTCAGCAATTGTACCACCCAAGTAGTGCTGTTTAATTAATAGAGTTGGTGAGCATTTATTTACTGAGGGACCTTGAGAGTTATTTAATTGTGTTTCAGCAATTTGTACTTGGTCTGATGCTGATGGTGGTAGTGCTGGGATTGTGTTGAATTTGACTGTGCAGTCTTGCCGGGAAGGACTTGGTTGATGATCTAAAACCATAATTGCAGCTGACTGGCTTGCAGCTATCTTCTGTAGCATATATGTATTTTGGGAGTTACTGGATGTGCTAAATGAGAGGAATATTTAGAAAGATTTCAACTGCAGCTAGTAGTCTGGGTTTGTGAGTGCAGACTGGCTTCAGCTCTCTCCTGCAACGTTTCCATCCAAGTTTATGTGGGTTGTCACTGAGCTAATTACAATCTTACAAATAGTCCCACGGGACAGGACAAGCTCTCTAATTTTCATTTATTGTGAGACTGTGATTAAAAGACAATGGCAGTTTCTCATCATAAGCCTCAAGTTTGTCATCTATTAAGTCAATATGCATTCCCTGCTTTTTGTAAAACAAACACTTGGAATCATTTGGGATCATCATTCACTTGTGAACTTGCACGTTAGGAAAATGACAGTAATTTATTGTTGTCTTCAGCTGTAGTAGCATGACTTACTGTGATAGTTAATTGATAGAGGGGGAAGGCACATTCACTCCAAAAATAACACAGATGGTTTCTGAGCCCAGCCCAGTGGATAGAGATGGAGTGGGATCATTATGGGAACGCTCTGTCTCAGCACAGTACTTTGAGTCCCTTAGTCTTACGCTCTGTTAACTTAGTGAGAGCTGCTGCTGCTTAGGTGTTGTCTCGGGTAATGGTAGAAGCCTTTGGCTCTCCAGGTTACAGCGAGCTTTTGTTCACTGCATTTGATGGGTGGATGTCGGCAGCACCCCACAAATGGAAACAGGAGACCAGTTACCTAACCTGACTTTTTTCTTCTTGGATGCTTTTCAGACAGTGCTCTTTCACATTTGCTGTGAGTATAAGAAACAGACTCGGTCCCTACATTTCCCCTGTTGCTACCATAAAGGAATTAGGAGGAGACAAACTGCAGTGGTAGGGATGGAGCGGGCCTCTGGGATGCTCCTACTGCTCCCATTCAGGATATTCAGGATTCATGGTTGTGAAAGGGCACCAAGGACAGAGATGTCATTATAATCATGCTTTAGCTCTATTACATCCATTTTAGGTCTTTTTCCTCAAAGCTGGCGACAAAAAATTTGGAGACCTGATTCTATGAAATTTGCTTTAGCCTTTTTTGCTTGCACGGATATAAAAAACCCTATCAGATAAAGGAAGTGAGAAGCTGAACTTACAGTGATACTATATAACATGAGAAAGTAATAGTTAATTCCATAAAATACAGAATTTTCCATGAAGTTGACTTTATTGTCCTGGAACTAATTTTTTGCTGGAGCAGGTCCATGGCCCACAAATGCTGCCATCCCTTCAGAATAAAACGTTTTCTGATCTCCGAGGGCTACTGTGCATTAGAATAACATAGAGCATAATCAAGAAGTGATTTACAGAAGATGTAGACTCGGCCTGCTTCTAGAGAAGACTTGGTGTCCTAACAGTTCTTTTGGTTTTAAATTAGGTTTTAAATTTGGAAAAATATCCAGCATTTAAATGCCGTACTCTGATACTTAGTATTGCCATCACAGGTGCCTGGAGTCAGTCTGTGGACTGAAGGAAAAGTGATTTGGTTGTCCTGTTACCAAACTAAATGAATAGTCATTAAAAGGTGGTACCTACTGTGATGAAGTGAATTGCTGGTTGTACTTCATTTAGTTGTGTGGGGGTCTTCAGAAAATGAGCTTAAATCTGTCTGATGTTTAAGGGCTGTGACTATATTTATACTGTAATTTATGGGGTTTCAGCTTCTTATAGAAAAGATGATACCAATGCATGATCCTCACTGCCAATCTGGAATATTCGAAGATCCCGCTGATTCCAGTTCTCTGCAGAGACGGTGATTAAATGAGGGACTGGCAGTCGGAGTTAGGTTTGATGTAACACTTCCAGCACGGTGGTAATTAATGTTACACTTAAGCATGTGGGAAGTGCAATGTTAGGTCTGTCTGCATATAAAAGCTCCCTTAACTTAATCAAAAGCTAATTTATTTTTAAACTGAGGTAGCTGTTTCTTTGTGGCCACCTACTGCTCTGTAAACTGGGAAATTGTTTCAGTTTAAATTAGCTGATGCTTTGTTTTAAGCTGAATTAAGAGAGCATAAACTTTGGTTTTATGCCAACATAATAACATAAACTAGAGCATTTTTCTCTTGTAGACAAAGGTCTTAACAAGTAGTATTTGTAATGCT